>JAMQGT020002685.1:0-37419 GCA_024447675.2 Pterophyllum scalare | reverse complement strand
GTGTTATGTTCATATTTATTCGTTCAGTTACGTATTGCTGTATTTATTTATTACACGGTGTAACATTGTTTTTTTTATTCCGTGCGTACGAAATAAACATATCTGTACTCTGAAGGAGACGCTGTTCAGAGCCCAAATGATTTTTCCCAGTATCCTTCATTTTAGAGACCTATAAAATCTCTCATTGTTTGGCTGTAGAAATATGTTTTCTTTTTTTTCTTTTTTCCTGATGGCAGATCCTGAAGGATTTTAAGAATTCTCTGGCTTCTTTTCAAATGAAATCTAATTATGTTTCTCCTTAAATTTAGAAATAAAGATCTCTGTGTTTAAAGTTCGGTGTGTATCTGCGTTTTTTCTTCTTCTTTGGAATCTCGCCACACCAAAGTGCGCCGTTCAAAAGTCCACCTTTTTCTTACGAAACATGGCATCCGCGAGATTCTCGATTTTCTTTTAACTACAGTTTGGTGCACTAACAACGAATCACTAGAAATCTACGTGAGGTGCCCAAGACAATGGAAAGACAGATTCACGGGTCGCGCGTAAATTACGCACGGAAAACGGAACCCATAAAGATTCTCTTCATAGCTTAGATATAATTAGGACAACGGCACACGTTTGTTTCCAGTTTTAGAAAATTATTCAAACAAAAAATAGAAATAATAAAACAAAGAGAAAATGGAAATCCCTTTTAGTGTTAATGTGTTTAAATTTCACTCGCATTAATATTACAGACAGAATTTGACGGGGTACATTTTTGAGGTTGCAGGAGCTGCAGACCAAATCATTCTTGGTGTTTTCTGCACTTTGTGCTCGGCCCGTGTGTGGTTGGGGTGACAGGTCGGGACCCTGGCCCTCCAGCCATCTCTCAGGGTATTGAACTAGCAACGAAGAGATGGAGAAAAGCACTTCAGTAACCAGGCGCTTGAATCCATCTGTTGTGCTGAGCTGATGGAGGCGATGATAACAAGAAAAAGGTTGTCTGCAGGATATAAACTCCATAAATAGGTTGTTATTAAGTTCTCTTTAACAGCACTGAAATGGTCCGATGAAAGCTTTCATATGTATAGAAAATTGGTTAGCATGTTGCTGTAGAGTTGCCGCTGTTTACCTGAACACCGCGATTTACACCAGTAATCTCTAACATTAATACAGGAGATCACTGAGTCCCTGATGGCGAGCACACAGCTGTCTATAGACCAACACCACACTATACTGGCAGCATAAAAAACACTTGTGTTGGTCTTCAATAATAAAGCTTGTGAAATGTTTTGCACTCTGACTTTAGGAGAAAGCTTTTCGTTTTCATTGTGGAGTAGAAGTTATTGCACATACAAAACGGAAACCTGGTCCCTTCAGCTAAATCTGGGAATGAAAAGTATTAATCTTCGCCATACTGCCACCAATTTATTGATTACATTTATTGTGGTGAAAAGACTCAATGTAGCCTAATTTATATGAATTAATTCTGATATTTGTCTGAACGCACCGTACCCGTTTGTTTTACAAAGCAAACGCCCGAAACGAAGCGCTGTCCAAAGACTATTGCTAAAAAATATATAATAGATACAGGGGGACGATTTTAAGCTGTTTTCTCTCAGATTTATCAACCAACCTTGGCTGGGCCTTCTTCACGGCTCCTTAGCGCGTTCCTCTCCGTGGCTCCGGTTGTGTTTGCAGCATCATCTTCACAGGATGTAAAAGTTCACTTCGATTGAAAACTATATTGATGTGAACCATAAGCGCCCATAAGAGTTGCATGCAGCCGACCAGCTCCAGATTTTTATGGGATCCTAATGTGGAGGGTTTGTGGACCGGGGTCCTGCTCTCTGACTCAGTAATCCACAAGGTTGAGAGGTTTGCCTCATTTACATAATGTTAGAGGTCTGGGCCGAGGCCTACTTTTCTTTTCTACTTGAAAAGACACCATGCTGCCGTTACCAAAAGAGTGGAAAAGGCGCACAGACGTCTGGACAAGTATGGATGTATTTTCAGGTAGGAAATATGAATTTTTTTAATTTTTTTTTTTTTAGAAGAGGGTTAATTTACTCCAATTTCTGTTGGAACGGAAACACTTTTTAGGGAGATTCTTTATTTTACACCTGTCAGACCACCTTTGTTTTTTCCCTCATTGTCTTTGTGACAACTCCAGCTGACTTTGGAAGAAGCACGCACTGTTTTGTTTCCATGAAGAACAATAAAGCCCCAAACACTTCACATTAAACCCGCTGCGGAGCGCGCGCATCTGGGGAAGAAAAATAAGAAATCCGGCTACGAAAATATGCAAGGGAAAAATAACTGATTACAATGAGGCGATCGACTTAACCGGAGATTGCTGTTCTTGATATGTCGCTATAATTGATGGCTGACCATGTCACATCTTCATTTACTCAATTAGGGTAGGTAGCTACTTGCTGCCATGCCATGGTAAATTACATTAGTGGCTTCATGCAGACGAGTGGTTCCTTCCTACAATAATGAAGACAGCAACACGTTTCATGTCTGGAAAATAACCTGCGAGCAGAGCACCTGTTCCCGCTGTTGTCTGCAGTAATATGGTGAAGAAATATTATCATTGTTGTGAGGATATATTTTCCGAGAGCGGTGGCAAGCTATCAGCCATAAACTTCATGACGCATTTTTAGAAATAAATGCCAAATTGGGGAAATGTATTAACTGCTCTTCATTATTGCCATTTGCAGAAGCTCTTTTATCATTTGACCCTCTTGTTTTGTTCCTCTTCCTCTCATTCTTCCCCTGGCGCCAGCCAGTTTGCTCAGAGATTACAATGTCAGGTCAAGATTGCAAAGTGTCCTTAATGCATGCTGGCCAGACTTGAGGGTTTAAGGCTTAAAATAGTGCGTCGAGTCTAATATAATTGTAGTTGCCCAAGAAGTGCGGGTACAAAATAGTCATTTTTTTCTCCGTTGACCCTAAAATCGCCTGTTTGGAGTCGCATACTGTGTGATTAGTTTTGGAAAATATTATTTATAAATTCAGTAAATGTATGTGTTTTCCTGCCTGAATGCTGTGTAGTGACATCCAATTTTGGACCCCCCCCCTTCTCCTTTTTTGTTTAGCTTTTTTATTATTTTGAACTTATTTGGACTTGTTCTTCTCTGCTGGGGTAAAATGATGCTTAAGAAGCATAAATGAGGCGGTCATACAACTTCATTGTGACTCTTTGATGATACTCGGTGGCCCTTATGTCTGTTCAAAGTGCTCTCAAAGTTTCTAGAAAGAGTGGAATTCCCTACTGACGCAAAATAGTCATCTGTGGTCAGATCAGCTGATGTGCGGAACATAATGGGATATTCTCAGCTGCATATAGCTGTTAGAAACATAGAATCGTGAATATGCTGCGTAGTTTTATTCACGTATACAAGTTACTATAAAGCAAAATGTATTTTCATGAATTATTTCTCGGAAATGTCAATGACTATTGTTTGCTGGTTTAGGAGTTTTGCTCCGCCCCCTGTGTTTGTCGTAAACCTGGCTCCTGGCTCCAATAAACCCGGGCTAAGAACGCCCTGGGCTCGCCTCCTTCTCCAAGGCGATCAATAGGATCTCAGGCGCACTACAAGCACTCTCTTACGTAGACATCCACCAAGGAGAGAGCCGATACAACAACACGGTTGATCTGCTCAAACACAAAAATCTACCTGCTTTCTGAATCATGTCGTTGAGCCCAAAGCACACAACGCCTTTTTCAGTGACAGATATTTTGAGTCCAATCGAGGAGACCTACAAGAAGTTTAGTGGCATGGACGGCGCAGGGAACCTAACCTCTCCACTGGGAGCCTACCGACAGCCTCAGGTGTCTCAGACCGGCATGCAGCAGCACTCCATGGGCCATAACGCCACGGTGGCCACCACTTACCACATGCCGCACAGCGTCTCCCAGTTCTCCCACAGCGCAATGGGAGGATACTGCAATGGAAGCATTGGCAACATGGGAGATCTTCCGTCGTACCAGGAAAGCATGCGGAATAGTGCAGCAGCAACAGGGTGGTACAGCGCCAACCCTGATCCGAGATACTCCACAAGTGAGTTCGTTTCTCCTTTTATGCACTTTTCAGCCTTTTTTTTTTCTTCTTCTTCTTTTTTCTTTTTTTTTGTTGTAAAACCATAAATACATTTCAGGAATGACCGATGAAATCGAATATGACTAACTTGTAGGTTTTTGTTTATGTACAGTGTTTAAAAAATAGTAATAAAAAAGTTGATGCATATTTTACGAAATCTTTAATTTTAAATGATTGTTGCTGCTGATTAAACCGAAAAGGAGATCATTCTTTGGCTCAGTCTGGCTCGACTTTTTAAAAATTTATTATTATTTTAATGTTTGGAAGGAAAAACTATTTAAAAACAAAAATTGGATTATTATTATTATTATTATTATTATTATTATTATTATTATTATTATTATTGTTGTTGTTTTGGTTTGTTTATGTTTTACAACTTCACTAATATTTTGTCAGCCAATAATCAAGAAAGACTACTTCAGGCGAAATAGTGTTCTCCTCTTCTGTTTATTGAACGCATGTATATGTATGTATATTTTTAAGTTTATAGATTCATGGGACCTTCCACAGGTATGAACATGACTGGAATGGGGAGTCTAACAGGAATGGCGGACGCCACCAAAGCCATGCCGGCTCTCCACGCTGCGCCCAGGAGGAAACGGCGCGTCCTGTTCTCACAGGCTCAGGTCTACGAGCTCGAGAGGAGGTTTAAGCAACAGAAATACCTGTCTGCGCCTGAAAGGGAGCACCTGGCCAGTATGATACACCTGACGCCGACTCAGGTGAAGATCTGGTTTCAGAACCACCGGTACAAGATGAAACGCCAGGCCAAGGACAAGGCAGCGCAACAGATGCAGCAGCAGCAACAGGACGGTTCTCTGTGCCAACAGCAGGCACAGTCCCCAGGCGCGTAGCCGTGCCTGTTCTGGTGAAGGACGGTAAACCATGTCAGAACGGCTCAAATACGCCAACGCCGAACCAGCAACAGGTACAACAGAACCAACAGCAAAGCCAGCAACAGAGCGGAACTGGAGTCGTGCTCGCATCCTCCACCAGCAGCCTAACCCAGCATCAAAGCCAGCAGCAGGTGAACACTTTGGAGCTGGAAGAAATGTCGCCCAGCCCTCCCTCACTGCACAGCCAGCTCAACATGGCCCAGATAGACACATCTGCTGTAGATTACACCAGTAACATGGTCAGCTCAAACCTCCTCTACGGCAGAACGTGGTAGGACCTAACACAGTACTGTCACTTTCCACTTTTTTATGTGAACCTGTGGATGAGCCCATGCAAAAGCAAAACAACACTGATATGATATATATATATATATATATATATATATATATATATATATATATATATATATATATATATATATATATATATATATATATATATATATATATATATATATATATATATATATATATATATATTCGCTGAGGGCTTAAAATGGGGCCCCTTGGTGTTGGAGGGTGTTGAAGTGGGCAAGGCGCACAGAGGCGCACCAGCTGATCAGGGCACATTTTCTTGACATCTCTGACAGGGGAGTCTATTTTTGAACTTTGCAGAAATGGCCGCCCTTGACAGCAATTATGTCGTTTCTGGACCTTTTGTAATCCATGTTTTGGACCTTCCTCATGATGTTTGAAACGTAGACTATGTTGATGAAACAAAAAGGAATGCTGCTTCACTTGAGTTCGGACTGGGGGGGGGTGGCATCAGGTTCGAAGTACACTAAACCACCACTCCTTATTTGCGGTGATAACCTGGTATTTTATCATATTAATATTGTAAACTAATGTATTCATTTAGACTTATTGAATAAAGTAGGGACTTGTATATTTGGCTAACACACAAGAATGCGTTTAACTGTATAATAATCGTTATTGCGTCCACTTTTATGTTTTCTTTATTCTTTTGTAAGTTAAAAAGGAACAAATGCGTGATGGCTGCTGTATATGTTTCAAAACCAATTGAACGTTAACAATAAATAACTTGAAGTGTGAGAGCTATTCCTGAACAAGTAATTTTTTAAAAGGCATCTGTTTTGGAGTGCATTTTCATTATGTTGTGATTGAGACCAAATTGAGCTGGAAAGCAAGGTCGATGAGGGAGCCAGCATTGTTCAGGTGACATTTTGGAGGGCTGCCTTTCATGGGAAACGTCTGCAAGAGTCTGAGACCGGGAAATCACCCCTTTTTTAAATCCACTAACACTTTTTAGAAGTCACAATATTGGCATTAATTCATGCTTCACTGCATTAATAGACATTTTTTCTCTCCTTTAAATCAACTCAACTATTCAATCATATTGATTTTACTCTTTTTAATAAGCCCTGACCTTCGTTTTGCAGCTGTGTAATTGGCCAATTTTATTGTGAATGCATGCGTCTGTAGAATGCACAATGATGACCATTTTTTGGAAATAATAGGAATATTATAAATAGGTATATTATGTAAAAGAACTGGATACATTCCTCACATTATTATTATTATGTGGCATTAGGACAGCTATTATTATTATTATTATTATTATTATTATTATTATTATTATTATTATTGTAAAATCAAACAGAAGTAATAAGAAACATGATTCTTAATTTTCTCATGTTTTATATTTTCAGATTAATTCACGTTTGTTTTATAATTATTCAAAACTTAAAACAAAAACAAAAAAGTTTTTTTGGCAAAATTAGCAAAATTTATTTTAGTGTAAATGGGAAAGTTTCCTGCAAATCTTGAAGTTTGGAAATCATTTTGAGGACTGGCAGAAAGCATACTGAGGATATTTCTTTATTATCTAAATTCTTGGCTGTCAATATTTGGCTAAGTCAGAATTAAATGCAATTTATGTGAAACAAATTTCCTTTTATAATAACTACCCTCTCTCTGTTTGACTACCAGCACAGGAATCTAAAGATAGATGAGGAGTGCTCCCAAAGCTCATGCAAGCACTGCGTGCTGCTGTGTACTCACTACTTGCTACTACTGTGATTAATTAAATATCACTGATATCTGCATTTATTCCTAAAGCACCGAACGTGCTGTTCAGTGCTTTAGGAATAAATGGAGTAAACATATTCAAACATATTCAATACTTCATGTTATTCACACACACACACGCGCGCGCTCTCACATCTGGCCACACACGGAGACGCACAGGCTGGCCCCGCTCTGTTTAATCTCTGTCGAAGGTGAACGATTTGTGCAAACAAATTCCAAAGTTTTTAAGGTCAGCACTTAGCGTCATTGTCGGCTCCCCTCTGCTTCTGTCCTCCAAAAGCTTTTTCTGCACCAGCGGCTGCTGATAATAGAAAGTAACATTTCATTTCCTGTGGTCATTTAAACACGTTCGGAAATTACTTCTCAATCCCCTTGCTGATGACACCCTGTGATGATGATGAATGCTATCAGTGTATATCAGTGGAGACCTTGGAGAGCCTCCATTTTCAACCCCTTCACATACCTGGCAGCTGTATGTATATGTGCTATCATCCCCACACTTGAAGGAAGCGCCAGAGCCAATATGCACCTGACATTTGGAATTGAGCATGCCAACTCCATCAGAAAGGAGTTTGATAAGAGCATTAGAAAGAGAAATGCATTCCACAATATACACTGTGATGCTGCAAGATGCTTCTGATAGATTTTGTCTCTAAATTGAGCGTATGAATGAGCTGTCAACAGAGCTTTTGATGGTGGACCACATGAAATGAAAGTGGAGGTGAAGCCATTCTTTTCTCTTTTCAATAGCCATAGTTATGGCGCACTAATAGGCTATGCTTGGTAATCACTGGCTATTGTGCCTGTTGCTTCTCTCAGTTTATTGGGGGTGGGGGTGTGGGGGGTACCTCTCTTTGTAAGGATATATGAGACAGGCTGGGCACTGTAATTGGTGCTGGCATCATCATTTCTATGTGGAAAGTTTGTGAAGCGGCAGATGCCACAGTGCACTGTTACTTCTGTGCACGTGGTTGTAGAACCTGCTTAAGGCTCGCTGTGCTAACAACACCCACACATACATTTGCACTTGCACACGTGCACACACGCACACACACACACACACAGAGTTCCCATTTACATACACAAACAAAGCAACTGAATAAGTCAGACATTCTGCAAAATTTCCATCATGGCTGGAAGGGGTCCATCACTGCTTCAGTGTAGTGTTAGCACAAAGCATGAAGTGGAGGATATTATATTTCATGGATGTAAAGAATTTTTTAGACTATTCGTCTCAGGTAATTGCAGGTTGCACTGCATAATATGGATGAAGAAGGAGTCTAGCTCCAGTCTCTGTAACCCCTCCACCCTCCCCCTGCCCAACTCCCTTCCTCCCCATTATTCTACTTAATATGTCAGAAGGTCTGATCGCAGAGAAACCTTTTCAAGTCCTATTGATGTGTTCCTCAATTGACCATGGCGACCTAGCAACCTAGAGAGCGCTGAATTGGCAAAGGCTTAACATGATTGGCTGCATAGTTTACACAGAAACATGGGCCTAACATAAAACTACCATCACGCACAAGCGAGTTTGTTTTTATTTATTTTCGTTTGGCTGGAAAAATCTGAAGGAAAATTGTTTAATTTTGTTAGTCTTAACAAAAATGTAATATTCCAAGTGTAACAGTGGATAACTTAGGATTTTTCCTGAAACACACGCATATTTTGTTCAGTAGTATAAATGTAGACAGATGAGTTTATAGCCATATGTAAATCATGATATCGATTCAGCAGGACTGTGGGAGCACAGTGAGCATGCTCCAGCAAGTGTAACCTCCTCCTCCATTCCCCTTTTTTAGAAATACTCCTCAAATCTTATGCAAAATGATTAGGAGAAGCGGGCTCCACTTTTTCATTTCCCTGAAAGAATGAATGCATTGAATTGGCAGGTTCTGAGACACACAGAGCGAGATTTTAATTAAGTGTATTGCCCTCTTATTCTGCCAAGGAGAGACATTGTTCTCTGCGGCAAACCTGTGCCCGCCTGATTTGTTTGGTTTTAGCAGAATGAGTCACTGAAGGCTGGACGTCTTTGCCCCAGAAAGCAAAAAGTTCTCTGATCCCAGCCTCTTTCAAACGGGATTAAAAAATTTCATCTTCCTACAGAGTGGGAAAAACAACATTTCAAGTAGGTCACAGGACTCTGAAAGCATTTCTCACTCTAATAGATTTTCATGAAATTAAATACATGAAACCATATTTTTATCACTGCCTTTGGTTTGACAATAATATCAAACTCCAGCACACACACACAATTATTTCTATTCCTGACCTAATTCCATTGGTTACTATGAATAACATGTTAGTAATATTAGGCACTGCAGGACCAAAGGAAAGACTATTCAGGACTGTCTATAAGGGGGGGGGGGTTGAAGAACCTGGTTCGGTGTGTGTGTGTGTGTGTGTGTGTGTGTGTGTGTGTGTGTGTGTGTGTATGTATTGGGGGGGGGCATCCCTTATTAGAAAACCATGTCACATTCTCTCTGTGCTGACCAGACTCGCTACACTGCCAGTAATCCCCCCTCCAAGTCCTGCTATGCATGTTATTCAGTTCTCTCATAAGTAGTTAGAGAAACTGTTTTCAGTTGCCACTAATAGCCACTGACCTCCAGTGACACAGGCCAACAATAGGTTTGTCAGGCCTGAAACGCACAACTAAAGAAGCTGATTAGAAACTCAAGAGGTTTGAAGCAAGAATCAATGGCTGCTCTGTCCTACCACAGTGCTTCCAGCATGGTGCTGATGATTGTGCGACCTCCATTAGTTATGCCTCATTAAGTCCCACAAACTCTTCTCTAAGAAAATGTGTTTTTAGCCAGTTCTGAAATCTATTACGGTCGTGAATCCCACACTGATTCTGCTCAGGCAGGAGAGGCTGGAGGCAGGCCTCCATTATTGTCTAATAACTATTTGAGATATTTATTAAAACCTTTGACCTTCACTGAGTTTGTGTGTCCTTTGGCTCCTTTAACTAGCCCAAATTTAAACATTCACGCATTTATATTTTCCTTTTTAAATTGCTCGCCTAATTCTTTGGTTTTGCATTCATAACATGCTGTAATTACATACAGGCCTTTGTATAGTTTCAGGGTATTATACATCATATTGGTGTAATTTAAATGTAGCACAGAGCCAAGAAATTTAGTTGATCTTTATTAAGGTCAGCGTAATAAATAAATACATATCTGTCTCCAATCCAAAACTGCTGAAGGTTTAATTTTCTGCTTCTTTTCTTTTTTCTCCGTTTGTTTTTTGATGGCATCACTTTGCTGATAAACATTTTATGGAATCTGTTTCCTCGAGCCATTTCTTTAAGGATGAATGAATTAATTACATCTAAGAGCTTCATCTTTTTTAATACTGTCAGCCTCCAGTTTTCAGCGAGTGGAAAAGAGAGGATATTATGGACCATCTATATTTTTTCTGTTTCATTTGTTTTAGAGCTGTAGCACCTGGGCTTTGTGTTTGTCTGCACGCATGGGAAAAAATAAAGTACTTTTCAAAAACAGTGAGATAAACTGGGCCAGAGACTCACAGCTATAAACACGAAGAGATCTGTCAGCCATTCAACATGCACCTGTCTGCCTTTATGCCTGTTCTGACTAGACATGATATAATTTTACTCCATCCTTGGAATGGGTTTCAGTCTATACAAAACAGCAAAACAGAAGATTTTTAATCATCACCTCCATGTACGTAATGAGCTGGTGTGTTTTAAATGTGCAGAAAGATGAAAAAGACACATTCGCGGGACAAAAGAGTTCACCTCCATCCTTCGAAACACTCCTCTTTACTTTTGAACCAGCGAGCACTTTTCTCCCAGCTCACCGTTGCCACGGTAATGGCCAGCTGCCAGTCTGCGGATTACTGGTTAATAGGGCCAGGGCTGAAGAGCAGTTCAATGAAGGTAAGCAATGGATAAGATTGGCGTGTTGGCTACGGGAAAGTCGTTTGTATGCCTCTAACAGTATTTTATTTGCTTCATTTCTTTTAATTGTGCCATTTCTTTTTATTGACACGATTTATTGTGACAGTCAAATCAGCGGTTTGGGATATAAAGTCAGTCAGCCACTTGATTGGGGGCAGTGGTTCAACAGTAAACAGGCACACACAAACACACACACACTGGCACGAATGACAAAAGACAACGGATACAGCTATCACTCAAGCTATGTGTCAAATTAAGCCCAGAAGGACATAATCATTTCTTCAAATATAGCATTCGGTAATCTGCCCCCTCCAAAACACGCCGAGTCTCAATATAACTGTCCCAGAGGGCCGCGGGGGCCAAGCAGGACCACCCACTTTCTTTTCAATTATCATCTTGCAGCAACCTGTCTCCTCTCCAGCATTCAGCAGGAGACACTGACTGCTCTCCAGAGGGAATTACAATTAAACCACTGGCTGTCCCTCGAATAAACTTCCAGACTGTAGCTGACAGTCTCAACTCTGCAGAGCATGTGACCCAGAGGACAAACAGGATTACGCCCCAAATCCCTCGTTGCTTTACTCTCTCCGCTCTTCCCCTTGAGCTGCTGTGGTCCGAAGGTCTCAGGGTGGCGACAAGGAGGGAGAATGTATGTGTGTGTGTGTGTGGGGGGGTATTTTGCATTTCCTTTGAATTCTGCTTTAGAGAAATTATTATAGTGGCTTTTTTTAATCACAAAAGTATTTGTGAGGTGGATAAAGGTTATACAAAAAAAGAAAAAAATCTTTAGATTTAGGGAAGTTTTTCAGTTAAATCTAAAAAAACTGAGTTATGAGGTAAATCTATTACATCACTGGATGACTACCAGGACAGGGCAGCGCTAAATAAATATACAATCCAAGTACAAACTATCCAATATTTTGGGCATGAAAACGAGCTGTAAAACAGAAAACTCTGGAAGCATTGAGGGCTTCAGATATAAACATCATCATTGTTCAAGGACACGGACACTAAAGCCCCAAATGTGTGCTTGTTTTCATGTTACAGATAATATGTCATTTCTGCCTGATGAGACTGTTACTCTGGTTACAGAGGCATGGCACTGAGCTCAAAGTGATTTAACAGAACATATTTTTTGATTTTAAAAATATATTTATATTTAAGTTCTTCCATTTTTTTAGCTTTGAAATAATGGACCTAGCATTTTAAACAACTGACATTGTTATTAATATAGATAAGCAAAGAGAGGAGTCTATTATTATTTACTTGCAGCTTGCTTCTTTTGTGTATTGTGTGTTCATTAAAAGCTCATCAGTGCTAATAACCATCACACTGAGAATTTCTCTCAGGGACACCAAGCAGCCGTGTCTCAGATGGGAGTCACAGTGGCCGGTGGATCTGGAGTGTTTATTTGCCCTGCTGTAGCCAGCTGGTCATACGAAGGCACAGAAAGGGTACATTGACTCCACCCCACAGGGGGTAGTGGGACAGCAAAAGGGAAATGGGACTCTTTTTCAACTACCCACTCCACAGTGCAGCACACCCAATCAAAGAGCCCCCAGGCGCTTTTGTGGGGGTAGTGAGTGGACAGGCAAAGGAGGGAGGGACAGTTAGGGGGTGAGTTTTGGGCTGCCAACCCCTCCTCCTGCTGCTGCTGTCCTGCCTGTGCAGCCAGCCACACTTCACATCTAATTAGCGGTCAGATCCACTGGCCCCTAATCAGCAGGACATGTTAAAACTGCCCTAATCAGACCTAATCCTGGCTTTGTGTCACACACACACACACACACACACACACACACACACACACACACACACACACACACCCCTGCTCTGGCTGCTTACTCTGTCTGCAGTATTGATTGATGCATCGTTTGGGGGTGGTCAATACACTGCAGTCTGCAATGAACTGTGGGTTTGAGCTTCACATGATCTCATCCATCCATCCATCCATCCATCCATCCATCCATCCATCCATCCATCCTCCTCCGCTTATCCTGTTCAGGCTCGCGGGGGGCTGGAGCCTATCATAGGGCGAGAGGCCGTGCTGCCTGATGTCATGTAATGAAGGCCTAAGAAATAAAAGTAAAGCTGGCCTGTGTGACATCACACATTCATCAAGAGTTTCAGAGCACTGAAGTCACACTTTCTTAATAAGTTCTACCAAACTGAAAGTGAGACATTAAATCACATGAAATTTCAGGTGATTGATTCAAATATCTGAGTGAAATTGTGTGTTTCTTTTAGATAACTCACTTCTCTCAAAGGAAAAACTGCCTTTTTTCTATGAATTGTATGATGGAAGGTTCCCAAGGTCTGGATGTCTTTGAGCTCTGGGCTTTATAGGATATGTACTATATTCTGAAGATCCTTCACAGATCACCCTGAGATGTTTTTATGTATTCTGTACTGCAACGTAAATAAAAACATAATCTCCCATTAAATGAAAATGAATGATTCTTTTCCCGTTCACACTGGACGAACTGAAGTTTTACAGTGTGCAGCGCATTGTTCATCAGCTCGCACACCCTGTGTTTGAATATCTTCTGCTAGCTTACTTATCGTTTAAACTGCTTAAACTACTAAAACAGTGTGTTTCCAAATGCCGTCACTAATTATTCAAATTATTGAGCTGGTAATTTTGTTGCAAAGAATGCAGTAATTTATCACTTATTGCAGTCTTTTAGCCATTAACTGGACCATAGTGCTAATTAGACTCAAAGGCACTCAACGATAGGTGTGAATAACGATGTTCTGCAGTGAAGATGTTTTTCTTCCTCATCCGTGAGTATTACCGGGTGCTAAAGAAGACAGGAGGGAAATACAACGGTGACTTAAATGCAACTGCAAAAAAATATTTTAGAAAGTGTACAGTAGTTTCATGTGTATTTGTTTCTGTGCTGCCTGGTCTTTTAGCACCACTGACATCAGTCCCTTTCATCTGCATCTAAATGGTGTTGGCTCTATCTGCTTGATTCAGTCAATTCAGAGAGTACTTAAGAAACTTTAGGAGGAAAAAATGAGGTCGTCAACAGTAACAGTATGGATCCAAGTGCTGAGCTGTGGAGAATGGATTAGGTAATTACCATACTTTCCAGTGATATAAGGCCATAAATTAAAATCTCCAACAACTTCTCAAGTGACAACTCATCTAATCAGGGGGACAATCATAGAGAGGCCATGCTGTTTACTGATTGCTCTAATCAAAAATGGCTTCTTCAAACACAGCTAATTGGTCAGTTTACTCACGGAACGGGAAGGCAAATGCAGAGGGGCTGCTGTCGTGATTTGAAGGACCCAAATATCTCCCATTTGCATTGAGTGCCACCAGAATACACTTGACTCCCACAAGTTATCAGCAAACCAGACAATTATTCATCAGGCACAAATTGGCACATCAAAGTCAAATCAGAGAATTACCGTCAGGAAGACCCCAAAGCAAGAGCCGAGAGAGGAAGGTGGCCTTTGATTGACCGCGTTGCCCTTCGCCCAATCTGTCAGCCTAAGCTGTCGAGTTCAGCGGCTGCCAGGACGCTTCGTGCTGCTGCGCAGCTAAAATCACGTGACAGCTGAAGCTGAAAATAATAACAGGAGGAAACAGGAAGTCAAGGTAGAAGCTTTACGTACAACATCAAAGTACTTGGCTTCTCTTTGTGTGTGTCAGCTATGAAGATGAACAAACTGTAAATCAGACTCAAAATAAAGTTTTTATTGACTTTAGGGAGAGAAAAAACAGCTAATAAACATCTTTTCATTTTCTTAACCCTTAATCCAGCTATCCCAGCGGTCAGAGGGACCAACACAGAAAGACACACTTACAAATTAAAATTTACAATCAACCTAAAATTCCACAGAACATGCAGCAAAGTCCGGCAGCTCTGAGCTTTACTCAAACAGCACCGTCCTGCCTGTTCCAGATTTATCACCGAGCTTTACGTGAAAACATGTAAGAACACTCTGGAATTTATTGTTGTTTAAGTTTTGCATTTGTTGAATTGTTGGATTTCTGATTTTATTTCTTTATTGTTCTGATAGTGAATTCTATTTTTGGTCATTTAATCGAGTTTTTAAGTCCTGTTTCATACTTTATGGTCATCCTAGTTTCAGTTGTGAGAGTCTGTGTTTTGGTTCCTGTTCCCTTCTTTCCTTCCCTCTCCGACTCTGTTAGCTAATAAAGGCTCGCTTGTTGTTCAGTCTCCAGCATCACGCAGCATCCTTTGAGTCCTCACCTCTCCATTGCTACTCTTCATGACGGGGTTAACCAACAGGGCACAGACGAGAATCACTCATACCACTCTGCAATTTTCCAACCAGGTATTTTACCCAGCAGGCTCAGACTTCCTCCATCTTTAGGCTGCCATTACTCCAGGCTTAAACAGGACTTCACCGACATACAACATTTGATTTGTTGCTAAACTCACAATAGGCACTTTAGAAAACATTGCAGTCATTTTTCTTATTTCACCCAATCTTTACCCCAAACTGGAAATCAGCTGCTGACAGATTAATCCCAGATTTCTGTTTATTATGCAGTAACAGTGTGTAACCCCAAGGAGCATCTGTGGAGGACTGCTGAGCTGAACTTCCTCCTCAGAACCTTTAATTTTGTCATTTATTTGTCTTAACTTCTCAGTGATGATTAAATCACAACAGTGGTCGCTATTTGATTATCTAGAATCGTTAAAACTATTATAACTGCAGCCAATATCACACGAAAAGTGACGAGCAGGAACCACAGAATGTCAGTGACATACAGCAACTTCATTCAATTCAATTCATTTTTATTTATATAGCGCCAAATCACAACAAACAGTCATAATTCATGGTTGTTTATAGATTGAAGTAAAACGACTAGGTCAAAGTATAAACATTAATGAACAAGTTTTAGGTACACATTTTGATTCTAGCATAATGACAAAACTATGTGAAACCTACATTTAATTTTAAATGATAC
The DNA here is from genome assembly GCA_024447675.2 of Pterophyllum scalare. Lineage (NCBI taxonomy): Eukaryota > Metazoa > Chordata > Actinopteri > Cichliformes > Cichlidae > Pterophyllum > Pterophyllum scalare. The sequence continues at coordinate 21,510 of JAMQGT020002685.1, read as the reverse complement.
AAAGATCTCAAATGTTCAAAATGAGAAATTGAAAATTCAGTTCAATTCAATTTTATTTATATAGCACCAAATCACAACAAACAGTCGCCTCAAGGTGCTTTGTATTGTAAGGCAAAGACCCTACAATAATACAGAGAAAACCCAACAATCAAAACAACCTCCTATGAGCAAGCACTTGGTGACGGTGGGAAGGAAAAACTCCCTTTTAACAGGAAGAAACCTCCAGAAGAAGGTTCAAGGAGGGGCAGTCATCTGCTGTGACTGGTTGGGGCTGAAGGAAGAGAGAGAGCTGAGGCAGGTAGACATACTAAGTGGGTGGATGCCAGGTAAAACTTTAGTAAACTTTGAGGTGAAGAATTGTAACAACCACCAATGAGAGCGAGGGATACTTCTGATTGACATCTGAGGGTGTGATGAATTTTTTAGAGTTAAGCTCAGTAATGCATTGTGGGAGTTTGTCGTTCAACTTGCCTGCAATTGGGGAGACCCCCCCCCCATCTCTGTAAGTCCAACCATATGCACATAGAGTGCAAAGATATCAGTTCTGGCCAGAGTATAGAGAGTTAAGATATGGATGGAGCTGCTGTGATATCAGCCACTGATTAGTGAAGTCTCGTCATGAAGCTCTGAGCTTTTGCCAATGCCATCTTAGTGTCTTAAAATGGCACCTGAAGAAGAAGGGCTGGAAACAAGGACATCCCACACTCACTGGCCAGTGACATGTGATGGACAAGCCCTTAGTAAATGACCATGTCCTGGATAACCCTCCTTTCTGACTCTAATAACGATGCTAATTTAGAGTGCAAACTTCATTTTTATTTTAGTCTATTTGACCTGAAACTAGCAACTGAGTCCATCAAGTCATCAGGAAAGCATTTACTGAGGTCAGAGAGCAGAAGCTGCAGGCTGTTTTCCATAAACTTCTAAGCAACCACAAGTCTTTTTGCAACCTACTGAGCATGACAGTTACACCAGGTGTGATGCTTCTGCGTTGGTTTCACTGTTCAGACACTCACTCTGTGAGCCAGTACTAAATAACATTAAAAAATAGCTACTAATTACTGGAATAACTACAAATACTAGAACTTCCCTCAGTAAAACCAGTTCATAGTTTTTTTTTGAAAAGGCGGCTAGTACAATTAACAGAATAGCACCAAATATTATTTGTCATATAATTACAAAAAAAAACAAAACAAAGAAAAACCACCAGTGCATTTGTTATGAATGGAGAATAATAATGAAACAATGGGGAAGTAAACTGTAGAAACTAAAACTGTTTGTGTTGTATATTTTAGTCATATAAGTGGTCATGGGAGTCCACAGAGATTGACTCAATTTTGGATTTTGCCTCAAGTGGCGGCTTGAGGAAGTGAGGTTTTTGGGTGCTGCTTGGGTTCATCTTTGCACTCATTAAGGCTTTCATTTAGTTACAGATTATTCCCTAACAAAGAACCAAAACTATAAATGATTTATTTAAATTTTTTTTTTTTACATAAATAGTTTCAATGTAAAGGGTGCATATGGCCTATTCTGGCCACCCTCACGACTTATCTAAATAGGAGTGTTAAGTACTTATTCCTGTGCTCAAGGCTTCCTTAACATATCACAGAAAACCATGTCACAGAAAATTATGTCTTTCTGATTTGTCTGAAATGACTCGTACTTCCATGTCGATGCAGCCAAAATTGGGCAGAGGTGTACTGTTTGGTGAAAAGATGCTGTGACCAATCAGACATACAAATGTAAGGTTTGTTAACAGGCTCAGTAGACATGCTAAAATGTAATAAGGACTGTGGACTGTGAATAGCTGTTGCAAAGTGTCAGGTCTCACATGTATACTGACATGACCTCCATCAGGAGTGACATCTTCAGGTCAGGGGTTTCCCTCTTCTCTCTGTAGGCTTACTTTTACCATATTTGATTTTTGGTTTGACACACAGCAAAATTATCTTGCATTTCAGGTCCACTGCTAACATTTTAAAAATTTAAAAATTTACAGTATTTATATAACAGGGGGAAACATGCACAATGCACAGGGAAACTTTACACATTAAAGCAATGCACTAGAGGCATAAATTGAAAGTATGTTTCTTTTTTCTGTTGACACATTAATTTAAACTTAACTATAACCTGACTGATTATGGAGTCTCTGAATATACAGAGATGGCTCTTACATTATTGTTCCACCTATTTTCACTTTGTTTAAATGGAAATGGATATATCTATAAGTGAAAATCCAAATTTTCTAATTTTCATTAAAAAAAATTTTTGTATACTGTATATCATGGCTGTGCATACGAAGGCTATGAAACTCTTGTTGCATTTGAATTTGTAATAGGATTTGTCTGTGTGGAAATAAATGAGAGTGCAATCATCACTGCACCTCCATCACTGCACCTCCATCGCTGCACCTCCATCACTGCAGCACCATCACTGAACCTCCATCACTGCAGCACAATCACTGCACCTACATCGCTGCATCTCCATCATGCAGCTCCATCACTGCACCTCCATTACTGCACCTCCGTCACTGCAGCTCTATCACTGCACCGTCATCACTTCACCTCAATCACTGAAGGCCCACCACTGCACCTCCATCACTGCTCCTCCATCGTTGCATCTCCATCATGAAGCTCCATCACTTCAGCACCATCACTGCACCTCCATCACTGCACCTCAATCACTGTAGCTCAATCACTGTAGCTATATCAATGCAGCTCCATAACTGCACCACCATCACTGCACCTCCATCACTGAAGGTCCATCACTGCACCTCCATCACTGTAGCTCCATCACTGCAGCTCCATCACTGCACCGCCATCACTGCAGTGCCATCACTGCAGCTCCATCACTGTAGCTCCATCACTGTAGCTCCATCACTGTAGCTCAATTCAATTCAATTCAATTCAATTCAATTTTATTTATATAGCGCCAAATCACAACAAACAGTCGCCTCTTTGTACTGTGGGTAAAGACCCTACAATAACACAGAGAAAACCCAACAATCAAAACCCCCTATTAGCATCAGTGCAGCTATATCACTGCACCCTCATCCCTGCACCTCCATCACTGCAGTGCCATCACTGTAGCTCAATAACTGCAGCTATATCACTGCAGCTCCATCACTGCACCTCTATCACTGCAGTGCCATCACTGTACCTCCATCACTGCAGCTATATCACTGAACCTCCATCACTGCAGCTGCATCACTGCACCTCCTTCACTGCAGCTATATCACTGCACTGCTATCACTGCACCTCCATCACTGAAGGTCCATCACTGCACTGCCATCACTGCACCTCCATCACTGCAGCTATATCACTGAACCTCCATCACTGCAGCTCCATCACTGCACCTCCATCACTGCAGCAATATCACTGCACCTCCATCACTGCACCTCTACCACTGTAGTGCCATCTCTGCAACTCCATCACTGCAGCTCCATCACTACACCTCCATCACTGTAGCTCCATCACTGAAGCTATATCACTGCACCTCCATAACTGCAGATCCATCACTGCACCTCCATCACTGAAGGTCCATCACTCCACCTCCATCATGCAGCTCCATCACTGCAGCTCCATCACTGCACCACCATCACTGCAGTTATACCACTGCACTGCCATCACTTTAGGAATGCTATAGTTTCTAAAACTGAAATTTCAAAGTGTATTTTCAGTTCAACTTCCAGAGGTTTGATGCAATTTTGCCATTTATGCATATTTTCAACAGCAGGAAATATTAAGCTTGAAGAGCACATGATTTTCCTTACATTTTATATCTTATATTGATTTACTCATCTGCATACTGAGTAATTTGCCACAAATTAGTAATAAATTAACTATGAAATTAAATATTCCCACTTCAAACCAGTTCTTTTTAAAGTAATTTGTCAAATTTAAATCACAGGGATCAACTCAAGTTTTTTTAAGCAAAACAATCTTTTTTGAACAAAGGAGATACGAGAAATGAAATATTGACTTCCTGCTAAATTTTGATTTATCAAAGCAGAGATGGGATCATTAATAACTGTATTAGTGATATATTCAGGTATTTATTGGGTTTGTGTCTTGAATAAATCAGGGACAGTAACTTCATTAGTCATATAAACCAGATTTAACCCTCTGTTTGAAGTCAAATCAGTAAGCTGCACAGGCCAAGCATTTCTGCTTCTTGGGTCTCCCCTCAGCTACGCATGCCTGGAAAACCTCCACAGGAAGGATCAGAGTAGGCAAAGCTCGAAGCTACATCAGCCATGAAAGAGCACAGGCTCTACCCCGAGTACCTGTATATGTCCATGCTCCTAATCCTATCTCTAAGGCTGAGCCCAGCGAGTCCACAAAGGAAATTTATTTCAGCTGTGTGCATCAATGATCTTATCCTTTTGGTCAATTCAATTCTTTTTTTTTTCTTTAACTTTTTGGGCCACTGCGGCTTTTTGTTGGCAGTAGAGGGAGACAGGAACTGGGGAAAGATACAGGGAAAAAACGCAGGCAACCTGGCGACAGGCTGGGACTTCAGTTGTATTTACATAGCACCAAATCCCAACAACAGTCGCCTCAAGGTGCTTTATATTGTAAGCTAAAGACTCTACAATAATACAGAGGAAACTCCAACAATCAGACAACCACCTTTGAGCAAGCACTTGGCAAGAGTGGGAAGGAAAAAAACTCCCTTTTAACAGGAAGAAACTTCAGTCATTAGATCAAGATTTGGGTTCAGTTTAGAAAATGCATAAGAATCTATGTATTTTCCCCAGTAATGTTCAGTCGTCTTTTTTACACCATTTCAACTGGATTCAGCTTTTAGAAGCTGCCACAGGAGCAGCCCGGTCTGTTTCAAAGGTCTTTTCTCAGATGGAGGCTTTATGTCCTTTACATCCTTGTGTCAAGAGCACAATTCAGACTATTTTAGATAAGTTTAGGTCTGTAGTTTTGCTTCTAAACACTTTCCAGATTATCCTCATTCACCAACTAAGGACCTTAGTTATTAATGTCAATCCATTTAACCAAGACACCATCTCGAAAATATATGTTTACCCAGAATAGTCACTCTTATTCATGGGAGAACGTTAGGAAGATATCAGAGAGTCCATTTCAGAGAAAGTCTAGGAGAACATCATTTTATGAATACAGTCCAGCGCAAAGTAGCTAATCAACTGCTTTACTCCAACAATAAGCTGGCAAAATTATATCACAATGTAACTCTAATTATCCCAGGTGTCAATTTTCCCAGGTTCCCAGGTTTCCCATTTACAGTCGTCTTTGGTGTGGCTGAGAATGATGTGTTTTCTTGGCTTCGTAAAAATGTAATTGCTTACGCATCACTCCTTCCCCACCATCAGATGCTGGGAAGGAGTCCCCTGAGCTACGCCCGTTGGAGCTGAGATGTGATGGTGAGTTTCGAGCTGGAGAAAGTCAGGCACAGGGTTCATGGGTCAGAGGATAAATATGAGAAGACCTGGTTTATTCCCTGTTTATTGAACATGTCGGGGGTCTTTCCCTAACCTGAAGCATCGTTGTGTTGATGTGTTTTTGACAGATCCACCAGCTGATAATGAGAAACTTGATCTCAGAGGGTCATGATTGTTGTTAATGGTGTGATTGTTTGATTTTTTTTAGATTGTTTATGTGATTCTGTACACTTATTATTTGTTCATTTTCTTTATTTTTTCCAGTATTTTCTTGTTATTATTATTATTGTTATTACTGTTATTATTATTACCATTATTATTCCAATTACTTATTTTATTTTCTTAGGTGGTGCCATATGAAGGGAATGTGTGGGAGGGTGGGTGGATGATTGTTGTCAAGGCAATTTCTTTGTTTAGATTAATCTTTTATATGATAAAAAAAAATCTATAAATACAGTTGAAAAATTGCAGTTCAGTTCAATTTCATTTACATAGCACCACTTCACAATGGCAATCAGCTACACCTATGGTGTTAGAGGCACGGCTCCCTATGAGCAAGCACTGGGCGGCGGTGGGGAGGAAGAACCCCATTTTCACAGGATGGTAGAATCCGGATCAGAGAGGGGACGGCATGTCTGCTGCAATCAGCCGGGGTTAGGTGAAAGAAAGGCGAGAAAATAAATGCATGAAGTGAGGATGAACAACAAAAGCAGTGACACAAAAATGCATGAGGTGTGATAAACAGTGGAGGGGAAAGTGCTCAGTGCATGATGGGAGGGTCCCATTCGCCTGGGCCTCCAGCGGGGAAGGGATATTTCAGGGTCATCTACTCAGCATGTGGAGGTCAGAGCATCAACATGCTGATGGGTGTCACAGAATGGTTTTCAGTGCTGACTTTATTCTGACTAATTCTGCAATTAGAACATGAATTGCAAGGAAATTAACTAAAGGCCGATATGTAGTATTCATACATATAATGCGCATGCATTACTTTGTGATTTCATCTTTACATCGAGGTGCCTAAGGCTGAGTTTGTTCAGCCTTATAGATTTTCAAGCTATCTGGCCTTACTCTGACCTTCCTCTGTACTAATTCCATGGTGATGAAGAAAACTCTGTAACACCATCCTGCCAAAGACAGAAAATCCACATCGCCCTGATTAACATAACATATATGATTACTGTGACTAATGAGAGGATTCACTTCCTGATTGAAGGATGAATATTCTATTTATATGCCACATTATTTGAGGTCATCCGATGTAAGGGTCTTTGGAATAGATCTTTAGGAATACCATAATGCCACACATCATCAACCAGCCAGCTGAAATCTCCTGCTACACTGGACAGAAGAGCTTCAGGGTATTTTATCAGAAAATATCCAAAGCAAAAATCACCTGTAGCATTAAAGCTTGGGGGGAATTCTATAAACCTCACATTTTACAGAACATCAGCAGCCAACTACAAGTTTTTGTTATGTTCTCCTGTAATGTAACCAGCAGCGCCGTCCAGGATTTCCTTTATAGTTACCAGTTATTATGATGTATGTCACAGGCTGTGTTACAAAGTGTCTCTATGGTCGCATGTCGCTGCTGAATCTGGATGGTTTAAACTTTGTTTCTGGCATTCTGTCGTCAGTGGATCTGCGCTACTTTCATTCCTCCTGAATGATAAACTAAACAGAGACACGTTTGCCCATAGAAACTTCTTTTTGAAGGGCATTTTCCCCATGCAGTACAGAGCAAACACCTATCAAAGCAGGGGGACTAATGAATAGGTCTATGGCTTGGCCTTCCTTGGCAGAGTATGGAGCTTTTGAAAGAGAACTAACTGAATGGCATGTGTTCATGTCAGTGTTTGCATACAAAGAGCTACACTTGTTTTCCTCTGCCTGACTGACATGTGACAGCGCCCCAAAAAATAAAAAATAAATCAGCATTTAGATGTTGGTACAAAAGATGTTTAAAAAATGAATGTCTCAACATGGGATCTAAGCATCAGCTGAATAGATCTGTGAACCTGCTGCCGCCCCAGTTTGAAGAGAAAAGGTTGACCTGATAAACATTTAAATTAAACATTTATGTGCATCTATCTTTCTGTTGAAATAGTTTGAATTTCTGTGGGTATCAGTGATTATTCTCTTTGCACAGTAAGTTTCAGGACTTTTTTTTTTTAATATTGCTATTCATATTCCTTTTAGTGCTTAATTCAGAGTTCCTGTGAACCGTCTGCACAACATTCTTATTTAAATACGCAAACAATAACATCACTGTTATTGTGTGCAGTAATAGTCCCATTAATAACTGCTGTTATATTTGCTTTTGCTGCTATAACCCAGTTAGCTACTGGGTCAAGGCTGCTTTAGTCTGCAGTTTGACTGTTGTTCAACTCAGCTAAACTCAGCCTTTGTGTTTTTGTGTTTGCATTTTTGAGGTAAGCATAATTTAGAAATTTGGCTGAAAAATAAAGCCTTATCTTTGATTTTTACATCTGTAGCTGTTTATTATTCTCCTACAAAGAGCCTGATGAATAATTGTGTATAACATTCAGGATGTCAAATTATTTACACATCGTGTAGTTCAGGTTATATGGGAGGTTGCTTACTTTTCATATTTTTATGGCATAAAAATTAGTATTTCCAATCCAGTCCAACTTTATTCACAGAGCACTTTAAAGAAGACAACGTAGCTGAACAAAGTGCTTTCCAGATAACAGACGGCAACAGCATACAACACAGATAAGAAACAAAAAGGAAAAGATTGAAATGATCTTTATTTTGATTTGTAAATATTTTTCAGGCTGGCCAGTTGTTCCCAGTGTTGATAAAGTTGGTATAATTATTGTAAATACACAAGACTCCCACCTGTCGCACAGCTGATGTGATGATTAGTAATCACTTCCAGCTTAAAACACATCAATGCGCTCGCAGCAGCAGATCTGTTGGCTTTCTGCTTTGATAGTAAAATATTGTCACTTACCAAAGCAAATAAGGTACCCTCAGCGTGGGACATGTATGTGCATTGTGTAACAAATATTGATAGCACTCGTGTTTTGATGCTGAGGGAACCAAATTTATAGGGCTAATTGTCAAAATACCTCTTCCCACTCAAGCACTGCAAGACTTGAGGGTACTCGTTTGCCTCTTCTGCTCTGATGATACAATAACTCCAAACAACTTTGCAGCCTCAGGAGTGACGCCTCTCACACAGTATATGTGTTCCTGGGCTCGTCCTTCTTTTTACCGCTGTGAGAGCAGAGAGCACACACAAAGCTCTTGCCAGTGTTACCATGATCTAACGGCGCATTTTCACCTTTATGTCTCTCTCACAGCTGGTTCTGTTTGTTACTTTGTGTTGAAAAGTGTCACATTAAAGGGCATGTGGTACACGTGATGTTATGATTCAGCCACACATGTATTTTACAAAGTATGCACCTAATAACAAAAGGCCATTCCTCAGTGATGCTGTAGGTGACCTTGCGTCCCCCAAAGCAACTACTGTCAAAGCATAGCAGAGCTGCACTTCACCCGTTTATGTCACAGGTAAATAATGCCTTTGAATCCCCAGCAGTAAATAAATGATGGCAGCCGGTCAGGGCTCTGTTGATTCAAGTTGAGCATTAGCATTTCTCCTCTCTGTTAATGGCTGACCCTGTTTTCCCCTCGTGAGGACTAGTGAGCGTGCCGGCTCGTAGATAACAACCTATGTTAATGACGGGGGGGGGTCCAGCCGATCCCCCAGCTGTGTCTTGGGCTAATCTGCTTTGATTACCTTTGCTACCATCTCTATTATCAACAGATTTCAGTCATCAACAAGGAATTACATTAATGCCACTTCCTGTGACCCCCGCCGCACTGAGCGTGAACGTGTGTGTGTGGGTAAGTTTGTTAACGTGTGTATCCCCTCGGGCAAAAGGTTGGAAGCAAAAGGTTGTGAGAGTGAAGATTTGTAAATGGAGTAACACCCACTGGCCCGACATTAGGTACTGTCTCCTCCTCGGAGAATCATGTGCTGAGCAAAGGCAACTCACTCACCCAGAGATCAGCTGGTCCCCAAATACACAGGAATATAAGACACCGCAACAACTCTCAGATCATTTAGTATTATTTGTGCATTTGAGGAAAGATGCAGAGCAGGAAATCTGTGGATGTGTGGCAGGCGGGCACAGACACGTCTCTAGTGGATGTGGGAGAGCGCACCATGAATAAATTTAGCTCTGTCCCCAGGAGATTGCCTTCAATCACGAAGCATAAGGTGTCAGTGCGGCGCCCTGTGTGCATGCACCAAATTACCTTCCACCAGATTGCTGAGCTGGGTCTAATAGGAATGGGGGAACAGACTGAAGAGGATGGACTGCTAATTAATCTGGCCAAAGTCAGAGCCCATGTCCTGGGGCTGCTGTCAGCCGGTCAAGTTGAGGCCAGGCATGGCTACATGTGCTGTCCGATAAACAAAAGTATTTACCGGGGGGGGGGTGAAAACATAAACACACACCAAATGGTCTATTATCTGTGATCAAAAAATATTTAATGATGATGTTAACATAATCAAATGTTTCTGCAGAGAAAACCCCAGAAGCTCCTGTAATGTGGATCCATAATCACCAGTGTTTGTGTGGCATTACAGCATCAGTGAATTCTATGGTGTATGAACCATAGCATTAAAGTCCATAGCCAGTATTCAGCACAAGCTGAAATATTAACATGTCAATTTACATACAAATTTCCATGCATCTAAAAGCGAAAAAACTCTTTCCCAAGCCATTTTCCCCATTTTGAATAATAGGCGGCTTTCTCAGATCCAGCTGATTGACTAAACAAAGACATGACTAGTGCATTAAAGCAATTGTTTATTGCCAGTGAATCATGGCGCATGTATAATTTTGCTGTAAATGGTTATTAACCGATACAGAAACCATGGATTTGTGTAATAGCCGGTAATCATTCTACCTCAGGATGTGTTTTCTACCTCATACACAGGGTTAAAGAATTAGAGTGTAGTCAATTACATTTAGCAGGTCACAGAAATTGATTTACTGCCTAAGGAATTTTTTTTTTCCAGTTGGGCTTTGGCTCTGTGGTGGCATTCTGCTCACATAATCAAGGATGAGCGTTGCCTGTCTACCCAATCTACTACTTGGTCCCACAGGGAAAAATGACTTGCAGCAGGAAAACCTGCATGAATACTAATTTGCCTACTTGGCTTTAACAGCTTTTGCAAGCCAGTCTCATAGGAATTTGTAGAATATGATGCCTTTCCATCTTTCCATATTAATTACCCCAATTGAAAATAGGGAGAGCAAAAGATGGGGATGGAGGATGAGAGTGACAGAGGAAGAGTTAGGGGGAAGGAAAGCGAGAAGGAATCATGGGAATAGCTCTAAGCAGGGACTCTCTGCTCTTCATTCTAAATGTGGTTAATTATAATGTGATTTCAAGCATCTCGGGCAGAAATCTGGCAATCTAGATTTGGAGCTCTCTGACCGGAGCCCCAGTTTGGGCCTCTTCATTATAGCTCAACATAGCCGGCCCTTCTCACCCCCTCAGCTTAAGGATCACAGAAATGAGCTACGTGTTGGAATAAAACTAGGACACACCAGTTCACTGCAATGTGTGATGTGTGAACTCTGACCCCTGCAGTGCATTCCACGTGGGCAGGTGAGAATCACGCCTTTTACAGTAAATTGAGTTAATAACTACACCAATGAGTATTTAAAAATCAAGTGTTTCAGTTGAATAAAATACAAAATACCTTATTAAGTTAATAAATACTTAAAATATATTTTAATCATTAAATTAACAAAATGATTTACTGTGGGGTCGATATCTTCACAGGTCGCTGAGACAGCTAAAGGCAGTGAGAGACAAAACTCGTTGTAATTCATGTAACTACGCTCTTGTTAGTGGCGCCTACACTAGTGGTAGCAAGTTCAGTGCAGTTCAATGTGTCCTAGCTTCATTAATTAAATGTAAGAAAATGATCTGCTAATTATGATTAGTATAGTAAATTTTCCTTGCTAGTGTTTGTTGACATCAGATGCATACGCTGATGCACATAGTGCACCCTCTTCAGTACTTAGGGCACTGAAATGTAAGTAATGGTGTTTCCATTATGCTGCCACAAGCAGCACAGTGAGATTCTTCAAAGGCATCAACAGTTACAGCATTCGGCTGTATTCACAAAGAACTCGACATTACTGTACAAATCTCCTGTTATATAGCATTCTGTTACAGTGTTCGGCACTGATAGTGGTAGAAAAATCATTGTACAACTGGCAGCAGCTTTCCTGTGAAGACTGCTCGGATCTTCAGTGATGAACACATCAGCTGCAGGATCCTGTGGCTACATGAAACACATGGAAAAAACAACTGTTTGGATATAATTTGGATGTAGCAATCTGAAATTCACCTACAACCTAAGAACCGGCTGCAACATTGGTGACATTTATATTATTATTATTATTATCCTTGTTTTTTTTTCCAGTGGTGTATTATTCTGAAATTCATGGTTGTTTATTGATTGAAGTAAAAGACTAGTTCAAAGTATAAACATTACTGAACAAGTTTTAGGTACACATTTTGATTCTCGCATAATGACAAAACTATGTGAAACCTACATTTAATTTTAAATGATACAAAGATCTCAAATGTTCAAAATGAGAAATTGAAATTTCAGTTCAATTCAATTTTATTTATATAGCACCAAATCACAACAAACAGTCGCCACAAGGTGCTTTATATTGTAAGGTAAAGACCCTACAAAGATGACAGAGAAAACCCAACAGTTAAAACAACCCACTATGAGCAAGCACTTGGTGACAGTGGGAAGGAAAAACTCCCTTTTAACAGGAATTCAATTCAAGTCCATTTTATTTCTATTAAGCCAAATCACAACCCCAACAATCAGACGACGGCTGACATCACACTGTATGCCAGGAGAGAGCGAGACATTGATTCACTGATCCACACCACTAGGATCTACAGCAATGACATTGGAATGTCATTTAGGCAAGAGAAATGTAGTCAGAAAAACGGGAACAACGAAGAGGCCAAAGCTGCAACTCCTGAGTACCTGCAGAGAGTAAGGCAGGTCCTGAGGAGCCAGCTGAATGGGAAAAAGAAGATCCGGGCTATCAACACCTACGCCCTGCCGGTCATAAGATACCCTGCTGGGATAATAAGCTGGCCAAAGGAGGAGATAGAAGCCACTGACATCAAGACAAGAAAGCTCCTTACCATGCATGGAGGGTTTCACCCCAAGTCCAGCACCCTGAGACTGTACGCTAAGTGAAAGGAAGGAGGTCGAGGACTAGTGAGTGTCAGAACCACTGTCCTAGATGAAACAACAAAGATCCATGAATACATCAGGAAGATGGCCACAAAGGATCAGGTGCTTAGTGAGTACCTCAGGCAGCAGAAACCCGAGAAAGAAGAGGAGCAAGAACAGGAACCATCATGGAAGGACAGGCCTCTGCACGGCATGTACCACCAGCAGATCGAAGAAGTGGCTGATATGGAAAAATCCTACCAATGGCTGGACAAAGTTGGACTGACAGACAGCACAGAGGCACTAATCATGGCAGCACAGGAACAAGCTCAGAGCACAAGATCGATAGAGGCTGGAGTCTACCACACCAGGCAAGACCCCAGGCGCACACACAATCTTTAAATCAGTGTGTGCTGTAATGTATAACATGCTGCTTTTTGGAAAGAGCTATAAGGCCATTTACAAACAATCTTAAGTTAATTATTCTAGACTAGACGTCCCAGCAAATTGAACCCAAGGTCAGAACATGCAATGCTCAGAGAAACTGCAAAAAAAACCCCACAAGCTCCATCTCAGACTCTACAGGCTTTAGTTAGCATGTTAAATGTTAAAGTTCATGAAAGTACAATTAGACAAAGACTAAACACAACAGCTTGTTTGGAAGGGCTGCAGAAGAAAGCCTCTTCTGTCTAAAAAAGAAATGGCAGCACAGCTTAAGTTTGTAAAGTTGCATCTTAACAAACCACAAGACTTCTGAAACAATGTCCTTCAGAGAGACCAGACCAAAGTGGAGATGTATGGTCACAACGCACAGCACCACATTTGGTGAAAATCAAACGTAGCATATCAGCACAAACAGCTCAGACCAACTGTCTGAATTTGGGCTTGTTCTGCAGCCACAGGACCTGGGGACCTTGTGGTCAGTGAGTCGACCATAAACTCCTCTGTGCACCACATGTGAGGCCATGTGCCTGACAGCTAAAGCTCGGACCAAACCGGATCACGCAGCAGAACAATGAACCCAAGCACAGCAGCAAACCTACAAGAAAACTTGTGAAAAAGAAAAGGTGCTGCAATGGTCCAGGCAAAGTCCAGACCCCAACCTGAAAGGCTGTGGCCGGATCTTAAGAGATCTGTGCATAAATGAATTCCCACATATCTCAATGAACTGAAGCAACATTTTAAAGAACAGTGGGCCAAAGTTACTCTGAACCTATGTGAGAGATAGTCATACAGAAAATGGTTACTTTAGTTACTGCTGTGAAAATTGTTTCAAGGAGCTACAGAATAATGGGGTGTACTTAGTTTTTCACTCACTGCGTCTGCATTTTGGCTTAATTTTTTTTAAATTAAATAGTGACACGGTGTAATACGTCAAGTGCTGTTGTTCATCTGAGGTTCTATTTAAATAATTTGGAACCTGGTAGGCACCAGATTATTTTTATTATGTCCTGTTATGTGAAACCATAGAACTGAAAGCGGGTATACTTTCTTTTTACCATGGCTGTATAAAGAGTTTGCCATACTTAACTCTCAAATCACAAGCATCATTTCTTTGCTATTTTCAGCACAGAATGCTAATGTCATTAAAGATGAGATGTGTTTTTGGATAAGGAATTAAACACAACTCGTTATGAGCAGCTGTAGTACAAGGGACCTTGGGGGGGGGGTGCTGGATGGGGTGGGGGTTGGTACCCACCGAAATGCAGAATGTGATGTGTTTTATGATGCTGTACTGCAAAAAAATATATATTCTTGTAATGAAAGATCAAAGTCCCACGGACATGCTTCCATAAAGACATAGTATCCAGCTGTAGAAGGGAGCTTTTATATATGCCCACTGAAATCCTCCCTAAAGTATCATCATAATAAGGGTTTTAGGCATCCAGGCTGAGCAGATTTTCACTTGGCCCTTTGTGTCAGAGAATCTCACCTGGCCTTTGGAGTGGGGGCAGAGGGGAGCAAACCTTCCTGCCCTGGCTATGGAGAGACAGCCTTCCTCTGTAACCCACTCTCATTCACAGACATCATTCATGTGCAAATCATTCTTGGACCTATTGTTCACCCACTGCGCTCTCAGATACTTGCTGAATCAAGTGATAAATGTAATGGCAGGGCTGGAGATATGTTTCATATTGTGAAAAGGTATAATAAGACTTATCGGAGCACTCACATTTGTTGAAAGAGGTAGAACCAACTTCATGCAACTAGCTGGAACAATAACCAACTTTAGTTTCTGCAGAATAAGATATTTACCTCCTCTGAGGAGGTTAAGCTTTGGCAGCATTTGCATGCATGTATGTGTGTGTGTTAAATTCTGTCTGTAAAACAGATAGCTGGAAAAGTTTTGAATTAATCCTGATAACGTCATGTTAACGACCCATTAAGATTTGGCTTCCATCCACCGAGATAATCAAGGTCAGCTTCATTTTTTATTGGGCCAAAACTGGCAAAAAACTTAGAAACTATGATTCTAACAAGTGTGCTGTGTACTGTCACCCTATAGAAAGTATAAAGATTTAAAATATCATGTCACATTTGACCTCTGACCTCTCCTTCAAGGTCACTAGATTGATCTGAAGTTACTGTACTTTGAAGCCAAAAATAAGGCAATAAATGACCTATTGTTGTATGAAGCATGACAGTGATGTAAAGCTCACAGTCAGCCAGTGTGCTGGGTACATAAGACAAGTTTTTCCAAATATGTATATTAGTCACACATAATTTAACAGCTGCAGTTTGGTGGTCTATAAATGTTTAAAATACTTCCACCAGTTTAATGCCGAATCCTTTATTCCCATCTGACACCCCACAGACTCTACCTGTTTTCCTCATCTGAAGGATCGGGTGGCAAAAATCGCCATCCTGAAATCAGATGTTCAAATAACAGGAGCAGCAGGACAGGCTGAGCACATGTTGGTGTGTCGCAGCAGGAAACGCAGTGATGAAATCGATTCCATTAAACTGCAACAAAGCCATTTTGCTCGGCTCGGTCCAGGTCCTGGCGCGCAAACTCAGCCACAGTGCGCAAAATGAGCTTCTCCTTATGTGACAAATCATAAGGTATATTGTGAAAAATCTGCCATTCTCATAAGTCACAGAAATAAGTGATCATTCATTTTATAAAGACTGCTTCACAGGGAAATGCAATATAATGCAGCGTTAGATGAAGTGAAAAGGCATCTTCCTGTTTATCAAATTTCCCACAAATCCACCCGAGTAATTTATCAAGGTGTTGAATCCAGACTGCATCCCACAGACGCCTACAATGCTAATGAAGCTAACAGTGGTGTAGAAACGGCGGTAAATAACATGTGCACTTACGCACACTATACCGCTATTGGTAAATTATAAGTTGCACTGACATTAACAGGCAGCCAAATGTGACGTAGCTGCAGATAAACTGCAGGCAGCAGCAGGGCATTAATGGAGGAACGAGGGCCTCGGAGACACAGGTCTACGAAGCCGTCCTAACAAAATAAACTGTTTGTGTTTCAGCGTTCAAGGGCAACATCACTAATCCCAGCCAAAGTAAACAGTTTACCAAAAACTGTTGATCAGCGGAGAAGATTGTTTAACGCTATATAATGGTGCCGGATCTCTTTGAAAGAGCCCGAGCCCGTGTAATCAAAAGCAAAGCCTTTTGTCTCTTTAACACACATACCAAAGAAGCTGCCGAAGAGGCCACATCAGAATGAATGAATATTTAATTGAGGCCCATTGAGGCAGAAGATCAAAATGACCTTGCTTTAAATGATTATTCACTGATAAAAATAAAAGTAGGGTAGGACAGAATGGAAGCTGTGCACTCAAGAGCCTTTTTGCAACAGTGTTCAACAACTGAATATGGAGGTCTAGCATACGAGACAATTTCTCTTTTAATGGTGGACAATGACCACGCACAGCCACAAGCTACTGTATGTTGTATTTTGAAGTACGATATCTGAGCTTTTCTCTTCGTGCAGCACACTAGTTTATGTGGTGAAGATGAATATGCTGCCACTGCCCTGGCTCACCTGGTTTCTAACTGCTGCTGTGCAGCTGGCCTGATGTTGCTGCGCTGTCGAACAACCATCGGGTTACTACTGTTTGTAGGTGTAACAAAACTGCCTCGTGTCAGACCTTGACCTCTGTTGGATACGGTAGACACGGGAGCTATAAGGATGCCTAAACAGAGTCACAGCAGCCCATGAAAAAAATGCATTCAGAGGTGTGCTCGTGCATGTTAGTGTTGTTAAACATTACAAACATTCGGAAAGATTTCTTTGGAAACGAGCTACTGCTGATCTTTTGCATCACTCTAAATTACTGTTTCACTTTTCAAGCCAATATTGCAGAAAAAGCTCTAATCTTTCTCCTGTGCAGTTGCAGAAAATTTTCACAAGGAAAAAAAAAGAAAAGAAAGAAATTCAAGGAAAGAGAAAACTGAAGCATTCTATAAGTCTGACATTGCTTCACAAAGATGTTCTGTTTAGGATTCCTTGCTTTGGCAATTGTGCTTTTTTATTTCCATCTGAAAGGAAATGTGCTTGCAGTCAAGCAGTCTCTCTGCCCTTTGGTTTCACATTGAACCAGTGGGAGTATTTTGATTGCTTATACTTTAGCTGACATGCTATTACTATGATCAAGGACAGCTGAGTCTACATTTGATAACTTCACATTTGATAAAGAGATAAAACCTTGAGTTCCTCATTTTATAGAAACACACAAGAAAGTGAAGAGTCCAGGCCCACCCATACAGCTCTGAATCAGTTCCAGTGTCGATCATGTCAACTTCCACAGGAACGTAAATCTTTGTCACAGCACGAAAACAGAAACAATGAGCATGTCTGGAGTGCACAACACACGATTAAAACCTCAGGACTGTTTTAACACAATACCGCTGTCAACATGCAACTATGAAACATCATAACAGAGGTGCTAATTTACTTGTACTTAATTAAGAGAGATCACATGATTTTAGGGGTTCGGTGACCTCAAAGGAGGATATTTCAGCTGAGTAATGATTTAGCCCGTTCAAACATTTCGAGCCATAAAAAAAAAATTCCACGAATGCAGTTTGAAACCTGCTCTTTGTGTGGTTTGAGTGGAGTAACTGAATCACTCAGAGACGAAGAATGTGTTTCCACGGATCTGGTCATAATTTTCAGGAGATGTCACATCACAGGAATTATAGGAATGCCGGCTGCCTGCCATTTATTTTTACTGGGTTTGTTTAGCCAAAATGGTGGACGGCTGTTAAATCTGATGGATTAATGCTGGGGCTAAATGGCACCAAGCCCTCCTTCTCCACAGCACTGGCTCATTAAACTCATACTGAACAAGGATGGTATACAGTAATGTTTTAACCTGGTCACTAGAGCCCCGCAACACTGACATTTACCCTGAAACTACAATGAGTAGCTACCTGAGATCATCTCTCTCACCTTTGCTCGGACACTTTGTAATATCTTATACTTCACCTCCCAAATGGCAGCATTACCGACCAACCCGCATCCCAAATGCACGTAACCATCTGCACTTCTGTTCACATTCGCCTGTAAGGAACTCCCCACAAAGCAGATATACGAGACATATGAGTTTAAATTCAACATCTCCAATACAGACATTTTCAGTTTCCATCAGGAGAAAAGCAAACACGGCTCAACACAAAACCAGAAGCTCTGATGTCAGCCTGAATATGATCAGCTCAATCAAGATGTGGGGAAAAAATAATCATCTTTTAACTGCAGGATAAAACATTACAATTCCTCCCATAACAGCGTGAAAATGCAGATGCTTTAGAAAGAACAAGCTGAATATTACCACCATCATCTCTCTGGCACAGACTCAGAAGTTCTTTAGATATATTAAAAAAAAAAAAAGCTCCTGTGTTAGTACACATTAGTACAATATAACTCCACTTTCACCATGAGCTATCTGTCGCACACAAGTATCTGTTGACATGCTCCTTAACATGGATATTATGTTAGGGAGCCTTTTTAGCCAACTCCAAATTATTCCGCCGGTCCCTTTCCTGTGGTGGGTCAGGGCTGTCTGAAGCCATTATTGGTAATGAATGTGGAGTCCTACTTTAAAAGGTTCGGGCGTGTAAAGTCACCTAAAGCTGACTAATGGAATCCTGCTGACACTGAATGCCAGGGGCTTTTACCACCATCCCAGAATGGGGGGTTTTGGAAATTTACACCACAGACATAATGAACTATAAATGTAAACCTTGGAATGCAGCCGCCCACGCAGAAGCGCTGAGATATTAATAGATACAGAACATCCAGTATGCTGGAAAATCATAAAGTGCAGGATAGTCCATTGTGTGCTTTCAGCATAAATCCTGCTACTTGTGGCTTATTAGCGCAACGGTACAGAGAAATGTAAACACGTCTTTGTATTTCTGAGGCACGAGCAAAATGATTAAAGGAGCATCTGTGAAAATATGTGTGGAGCGTTTGCTAGAGGTTCAAAATATTCTGAGTTTGTTAGTGCTGCTACACTTTGTGCCCTGGGAGATGGGCCTCTTCAGCAGGTTCACAGGTTGTGCAGAAGCATGCAGAGTGGCCATTGTGCTTTGTCATTTCACAGGTGACTCACATCACTACACTCGAGCATGCTGGAGGCAGAGCACTCGGAGATGCTTGCGGCATTCAAAATGCATGATTTTCAGCCTAGTGCAAACAAATCGCTTTAAAAGATCAGTTTAATCTATTTCGAGCTGTTATTATGAGCTGGGAGAGTTGTTCAGATAAAGAGACTGAAGCAGGGTTAACATCAGTGTGTTGGACAACTCTTCACATACTTTACCCACCGTGAGAGCTGTCAACTTTATTATTTGTTTTTATGATACAGTGTGCATATGATTTACAATGCGGGCCACTAAAATCATGGTCAGGGGGTGAATTACCACAAGTCAATCTGCCTCAAATTTTACAGTGATATAATGTAGCACATTTAAAAAAAATGTCTAAGTGGAAATATCAGTCATAGAAGTCACAACTGCTTTTGCTGTATGTGTTGAAAGGTTGAGGACGTAAGGCTGCTTCAATCTCCGAGTTGCTGTCATCCGATTCACCCCAGAAATCTATACAAAGAACAAAAACAACAATGACATTATTCAGGCACAATGTCTACTCCAAGCTTCAAAGGAACTGTTACTGTCTACATCTTCAGAATAAGTATTTTACCGCAGCCATTTCTATACTCTCTTTATAAGCATTCCAGCCAGCTCACCTTGAGTTAGATTTCACTGTGAGAATCTTAACATTCATAACATAATCTTTCACACAGTTACGTAGACCGATCAGCTGGAACGTTACAACCATTGCCAGGTGAGCATCTCTTTACACTCCATCACTCCTCCGGGGAACCTTCGGTCCCGGCGTTCATGTCAACATTTTCATAACGAGTGCAGCATCAAACTTTACAGACCAAGCACTCCCCGACAGCAGCAGCCTCGCCCGGCGTGAGAGCGCAGAAACTGCTTCGAGCAACGAGCGCCGACTTGAATTAATGAGACGGAGCTGTTACGGTGATAGAAGGGGGGCCTGCACAGAATTGGGCAGGTGGCTGCAGCTCGTCAGTGTATGCGTGAAATGCAGGTCATTACAAATTTGGACAATTTCCCCTTCAAGGTCATCTCCTTATGCATCTGTGGAACACTTGCAGTCTTGTTCTGATCATCACCTTTTCTTCACAGGCCTAAAACGTGTGCAGAGGTGGGTCTCCAAGTACGACCCAGAAACCAACAGCAGGTTTTAGCTGAGGAGTCCCCAGTTTACAAGCCCGAGGGTGGAGTGTCAACAAGTAGTTTTCTTCCCAACATCCAAAAGGTCGTGCACTGAGTCAGCCTGTCAGTGCAGAGTGGCATCCCGGGACACCTCAGGGAGAACCTTCAGCAGAAACTTTAACTGTGGTGCGTGCCGTTGTTGTCACCAGCAGCAGACTCGCTGAACTCGTCGACAAAGTCCTTGCAAACCATCAGCTCTTCTCTCTAGACTGGCCTCCCTGCAATTTGTTTCATTCCCCAAACTTAAAATCAAGTTAACAGACGGCCGCTTTAACTCAGTGGAGAGGCTCCAGCTCACGCTGCAAACGGACACACCGACTTCAGTGGCATCATCAAAGAGTAGCAGCACTGATTACGGTGGTCGGGCGGTCCGTGGAACTTTGTGATTGCACCTCGAGTCATTCATTAGAGCCAACAATGTTCTCTCCGGGTTTTATGGTAAGTGCCCCAAACATCGGGGCTTTGTTTAGGTTTGAACCAAGGAAGACAAAATAAAAGCATTTGAGTTTTTGTTTTTTATTAATCAAGTTGGTACTGCTCGCTGCAAATTAATCTTTTAAGAACCTGACTTTGCTTCACGGTCATTTTTTATGCAGACACTGTCAAAAGGTACAACTGCATTTACAGAGAGATTTAATCAAATAGAGGGTGTTTTTGTGAAGCTTAAATTTTATAATACGTTCATAGATGTAAACACAAGGGATTATAGTATTTTTGGTGATCCCATTTGGTGTCATTAACCTCCGTCTGACACAGTTTTCGCTTAAAGGAAATAACTTAGTGTATACTCACCTTTTGACTGCGGAGTGGAACGAGCCTTTGAGTTTGTTTTCTCTCTCCTGGAAACACAAAGACAGTGACAGCCTTGTGAAGTTGTGACCTTAAGGCGCTCTTTGAGAAACATTTACTTTTTCAGTGCTAAAAAAGAAAGATAAAATGAATTTTTTTTTAGCATAACTGTAAAAATCAACTGCGTGAAATGCATCAATTCAGAAATCAGCCTTTGTAATCGGGTTACGGACTAAACACAAACTAGGCACAGCAACACAACAG
>JAMQGT020002684.1:0-13452 GCA_024447675.2 Pterophyllum scalare | reverse complement strand
GAAAGCGAGACAGAGCGGGTAGGGTGACAGAGAATAAGAGGGTTGTGTGCCTGAATGGATGGACTTTTTTTTTTCATATCCTTTCTGCTCATTCTTTGTATTCTTTATATTTTCATACATATTCTGTTTTTGTTTGGAGGGCCATCGTCACATTTAACACTGATTTCTTTTCAAATATGAATTATAGGGAGTACACATTCACTCTCAGTTTTTCCTCCTTATTAAATAACTCTTACACTCTAAATAAATCAGTGTATTCACATGCATGTACAGTATTTTATATTAACATTGCAATCTATTGATTCAAAACGCAGTCATTGTTAATTGGATTTGAAAATGGTTTATTTGACAACAGCAAGATCATCTGATTGGTGCATATTAATTAGTGTATTGCTCAGCTGGTCTTATGGGCTGCTTGAATGTTGATGCGATTAGCTCTAATGGTCTTTTTATTAAATTTCTCTGCCTCTATACACCTTTCACTTTTCCGTTCCTTTCCTCCACCAGCCCCAGCTAAAATCATCTCATTTGGTGGTACAGTGACTACTCCCTGGATGAAAGAGGTGCGACTGCCCTGTAGCTCAGTAGGAGAGCCTACACCTAGCATAAAATGGACCAAAGACAGGTGAGAATTCATGCTAGAAACACTGAAGCTGAGTGCACACACTGCTGTAAGTCCTTTGAGAGTTGATTAGAGACTGAATTAAGTGCACATACAAAGGTGATGCATCCAGGGTGTACCTCACATCTCAGACAATGTAAGTTGGGATGGCTTCCAGCTCCACTGGAGTGCTGGTTGGATAAGCCATTAAAAAAGTTATGGCAAAAACTGTCAAACTAAAAACTATGGAAAACACAAAACCAGATCTAACTTATATACTATCACAACATATCCACCTTAATCAGGCATGTGCAACTAATTTTCCTAAGTGGCCACATGAGAAACTGGGACTGTTGTGGAATGGCGCACAAAATAAACTTATAAAGAAATAAAATTAATCATGAGCAGAATTGAATGAATCTTATTGGTGTGGCTCCACAGCAGTTTCTCCTGTGGCCCCTTGGAGAAAATGCATTGTCCATCCCTGACCTTAATGACACCCTCATGAGTAACACCAGAACAAAAGAACATATGCCAAAAAGTAACAAATCATCGCCACTGTTAATCAGAGAAATAGATAAAAACTAATTTAATTCTGTTCGTCTGTGAATATATGAAATCAGTTTTTATGTCCATGGGTGTTTCAAGATGACTGCTGAGCGGTGAGCCTTGCTTCTAGACGTTATTAAATTACAGATAGTTCCCATGATGTCCTCTCATGATTCTCTCATTCTTTTTTACAGTGAGGACACAGCCATCCCAGTATCTTTGGATGGACAGCGTCTCATTTTGACTAACGGGACACTGGTGCTGCGCTCTGTCAAAGCGGAAGACTCTGGTTACTACACCTGCACAGCCACAAAGACACACTCGGCTTTGACACTATTATAGTCAACCTTTTGGTGCAAGGTAGGAAAATCCAGATAATGACATATTAGCAAACCACTGTATACTTTTTACATATGGAACAATAATGTTTTGCCAAAAGGAATCTATAACTTGTCATAAGTATTATCTATGATAATGCAAGTACTAGTATTACAACTTTTGTGCCTTGTCCTCAGTGCCTCCAGACCAGCCACGTCTAACCGTCTCCACCACCTCCACCTCCTCCATCACTCTGGCTTGGATACCAGGAGACAATGGTGGCAGCTCTATAAGAGGTACATGGCTTTTCTGAGGCAAAGCTGTATTACTTTTTTTCTTGTCTATAGCCAACATGTACATCTTGCCTCATCTTGTGTCCTTCCTGGCATATTGTTAGTGTTTATTGTTAGTGTCTGTATTGACCTATTAGTTTATTGAATGGTGTCTTGGCTTTATGTTAATTGTGCATCTGTTTGATTAGCTGATTATTGATGATCTGTATGTGAAGATGGTCACAGTGTGCATACCCAAGTGGGCATGAAGTTAATTTGGGTCTTTCCCTTTGGTCATGCTGTGGCACTCCAACTTATTACTGCTCTACAGTATATGACGTGCTCAAGCACCATGCATGGTTTTGGTGTTGTGACTATGCTACCTTATGTAATCACAGAATAAATGGCATGGCAAACAAACAAATAAAACTAGAAAATTTCACAAGAACATGTTCAGTAATGGCACCTCTTAACCAGTACATGAAGTATTTTTTAAGGCTGCCAGGATGATTCAAGAAAGACCCTTACATGCATGCATGCATTATGCAGATTGAAACAGGAAGTAATGTTTAAACTTGAACAGCATGTGCTGGATCTGCAGCTTGGTAGTCAAATAATGAAGTGCTAGTGTTTGCATACAGCGTCTAGTGTCCGTGAGTCTTTTCCATATAACTTGTATGAGAGTGGAATGTCCCGTCCCTAAAGCCATCTGCTCAGTGTCAGCAGTAGCTCCTTGTCACGCATCTATTTTGCATTGCCACTGCTGTGACGTCTCCTTTTCAGATAAAACATGCTAATGTGCTTTCATAAATACAATCTCAGGCAGTTATGAGGACTTTTTTTCAGCTTGCATAAAAAAAATTATAATAATAAAAAAAAAAAGATAAATCGCCAAATGACTGGTCTCATGCACTGAGAATCAATGTTATAATCTGTAGTCTGTCAAAGCATTCTTCTAGTCTGTTGTTGTGCTGTTCTGTACCGTTCTCCACGTCTTCTGTTATGTTCTGCTGTGTCCACTTCTGTTCTGTGACAGATAGAGGGTGACTATAAAACTTACAGACACTGCTTGATCTGCATGTTAACCCTTTTTAATGTTTTGGACTCCACCGCACCATCTGCTAGAGAGAGAGAGAGAGAGAGAGAGTAAGGAAATAATGAAGGTACAAGGAGTACAAGGGAACACAGAGAGACAGTCATATATGCATAATTGTGTACAGACAGAAGGAAAGACAGGCAGAGGATTAGATGGAAAGTGACTCAGAGCGGGAGGGAGTTGGCTCTTCAAGGCAGCTGATTATAAAAACAGTCACCATATTGCATACCCTCATTTGCATAGATGCTCAGTCAGCGCCATCCCAGTCTTGGGGTTTGTAGGTAACTAATGGCGGCATAGACAGAGAGCAGCTACACCATCCTCCAACTGGCGCTTAACTGTGCGAGAGAAGTACAGTCATACATTGCCATCTAGTGGCCAGCAGTGCTACCAGTGTCATAAAGGTTAGTAGACTTAATATTGATGCGAGTTGTGTAATAAACCAAAAGAAATGAGTAATATTTTGTGTACGTCTATTTTCTCTGCAGGTTTTGTTCTGCAGTACTCTGTAGACAACACAGAGGAGTGGAAAGATGTTTTCATCAGTTCTAGCGAGCGCTCCTTCAAATTGGACAACCTGCGCTGTGGGACCTGGTATAAAGTCAAGCTGGCTGCCAAGAACAGTGTTGGTGCTGGACGCATCAGTGAGATCATTGAGGCAAAAACTCATGGGCGAGGTGAGAAATTGGAATAGAGTTGAAAAAAATATATACCGTGGACAAGTTATATTATAAAATACATAGTTTATAAAGGAGAACTACATAACACTTTTTTGATGGAATAAGCCATCAACCTGAAGCAGGTCACACGCACAAGGTCAAAAAAAAAATGCAGCAAAAAAAAAGCTTCATCTTTGACCATTCACAGCAACATATAGCAGAGGTTTGAAATTGTAGATGAAATTCATGGTCATGCTTTATACTTAAACTCAATGAGAGAGATTTCTGCCCTTTTTGCCTGTTCTGCTTTTGGACTTTGTAAACGCTCAATTTTATTAAAGAACGAAAACCCTTCAATGTGTTCAATGTGCCTTTAAATGCATCTTTTCCACAATCTAAAACATTTGAATTGATGTTTGAAAAAAGACTTTATTATACACAGACCACGTCTTGTATTACAGGTGAGGGTTGTTTTCTTTCATCTACGCTTCAGTCTATTCAAATTAGCTCAAACAGGTTTCTGTATTGAATATTAGACCAGAATATTAGTATTAACTCATATTTGATCCATTTAGTGTATAAGTTAATAAAAAATACTTAACCCATTTAATTTAGAAATGTTTCCAGAGCCAGACATAGCAAAGTCATGTGTCATTAGTAAGCCTTCAAATTAATATTCACTTCTTTCAAAATTTAATGGAAAAGGTTTGTTTTATGGTTTGTGGCATAATTGTAACTGGTGGGATGGTGTGTTGTATATGATATTAACATATTTTGTTTGTGCTGTCATTAAAATTCTCCTATTTCAGATCAATATTTAACACATTTCAAAGTTTGTAGTCACTGTTGTTGCCAAACATATTTACTCATTCCTTCTTCCCACTAACAAAGTTAGTAACTGCATCAACATTTTTAGAGCATTGCTATTCGTGAATATCTGTTGATATTGACCAGTGTTGCCCAATTACCTGTGAGCTGTTACAGCAAACGTAACATTTTAATATTCTGAGCAGTTTTTCTTGCTTTTACAGAACCCCAGTTCAACAAAGACCAGCCTGTCTTCACCCACATTAACTCCAGCCATGCCCGCCTCAACTTGCAAGGCTGGGCCAGTGGAGGCTGTCCTATCACAGCTGTCACACTAGAATTCAGACCGAAAGGTAAGTGGCTCATTTTTCAGTTTTTGGTCATACTGGAGATCTTCTGATACAAATCCAATGGGAAAATGACAAAACGTAACCATATATAATCTTGTTTATTTTATGAAAACCAGTTATAATTAACAGTGCGTACTCCTGCAGGTACTTGGACGTGGCAGAACGTGCGCACCAATGCCACCACAGATGTGTTCCTGGCAGAGCTGCGTGAGGCCACCTGGTATGAATTGAAGATGAAAGCTTGTAACAGTGCTGGCTGTGGTAACCAGAGCTCCCAGTTTGCCACACTAGACTATGATGGCAGTGAGTAGAAGACAATTTTTATTTGCTATTTAATTTGGATAAATGGATTAAACTGCTTTAATAAAACATTTATTAAAATGGGTAATTACAATATTGTCTTATTAAAACAGCACAATAAACTAATCTCTACAGGCACAATACCACCAATTAAATCCCCTCTGGAAAAGAATGACGATGTCAAGAAGCTGTTTTCGATTGGCTGTCCTGTGATCTTGGTCACACTCGGTGTTGCGTTGCTCTTCATCATTCGCAAGAAACGTAAAGAAAAGAGACTAAAGAGACTGAGAGGTGAGAGAAGAAACGAGAGGAGATAAGTGGTGAAAATAAATTGGGGGAAGTGCAAAGCACTCTATGGAGAGAATATTAAATTCAGTCTGCAGAGCTGTTATTCTCAGAATGCTTGTTTATCAAAAAAATTAATTTGGCATATCCTCTGTTCTCTTTAGATGCCAAAAGCCTGGCAGAGATGCTGATCAGGTAAGACTAGAATTTATTCACGAAATAAGCTTGAAATATTATTAAATGTAATCTCTTTTTTTCGTTTTCTAAAAACCATGAATGTTTGTGTGTGCTTATCTCCTATCTATGGATTAGTAAAAACAACCGCAGCTTTGACACCCCGGTTAAAGGACCTCCTCAGGGCCCACGGCTACACATCGACATCCCCAGAGTGCAGCTGCTAATTGAGGACAAAGAAGGCATCAAGCAAATCGGTGAGAGAAAGAGAAAGAGTTGTTGCATATGCTCACTATGCAGAGAACTGCATCAGTAACCATGGCATGCAGTGTTAAACTATTTGTTATTTTGTTGACACACAATATTTCTGTCTCTCGTAGGTGAGGACAAGGCCACTATCCCAGTGACAGATACAGAGTTCAACCAAACTGGAAACCCTCAGAGCTTCTGCACTGGTGTGTCTGTCCATCATCCTGCCCTCATCCAGAACACTGGCCCTTTGATTGACATGTCAGACATACGGCCAGGAACTAGTATGTGCTTTTGCTCATCACTCTCCATTTTATTAGTTTAAAATGGTACTCAGTACTCAGATAAAACTGATTAAAGCAATATTTATGCTCAGTTCACACTAGTTTTAAATACTTTTTTTTTTTAAACTGTAAACATCTTCTGTACATATGCCAACCCTTCTTATCTCTCCATCCATTTACCACTAGATCCAGTGTCAAGGAAGAGTGTTAAGTCAGCCCACAGCATCAGGAACCGCTACTCTAGTCAGTGGACTCTGACCAAGTGCCAGGCCTCTACGCCAGCTCGTACTCTCACCTCAGACTGGCGCACAGTTGGCTCCCAGCATGGCATCACTGTCACAGAGAGTGACAGCTACAGTGCCAGCCTCTCGCAGGACACAGGTTGGTACATGGGTGAAATGACACTTACAGCCATTAACATGTACATACAATTAAGGCTGTTTATCTACAGGAAGCAAATGTGATTTTGCAGTAGGTTACATCTCAGCAGCATTTATATACCTGGATGAAAGGTGCTTGACTTCATTTCCTTTCCCTTTTTTTTTTTTTTTTGCACAGATAAAGGGCGCAATAGCATCGGTGTCAACAGAGAGTGCCTCCTCCACCTACGAGGAGCTGGCGAGAGCTTATGAGCATGCCAAGCTGGAGGAACACCTGCAACATGCTAAGTTTGAGATTACAGAGTGCTTTATCTCTGACAGCTCATCTGATCAGATGACTACAGGTACCAACGACAATGCAGACAGCATGACATCTATGAGCACACCATCAGAGCCCGGTATCTGCCGTTTCACTGCCTCACCACCTAAACCCCAAGACTATGACCGTGGCAAGAATGTAGCTGTGCCCATTCCACATCGCGCCAAGAGTGAGTTTTTGCTTCTGATTTTTTTTTTTCAGGAATTTTAAATTGAAAGCAAGTTTACAGAGCATGGTCAAATGATTATAGAGCCAGCATTTTGGTGCACAGTACTCTATAGTATTTATTAGAGCCTTACAAGCTTGTGCAGTTATGTTAAATTTTACTTTTCCTTTCCAGGTGACTACTGCAACCTACCCCTCTACATGAAGTCAGATCCCTTTTTTCGAAAGCAGGCAGAGCGTCATGACCCATGTCCAGTGGTCCCACCACGTGAAGCCTCCATTCGTGGCCTGGCCCAGCGGGCATACCACACCCAGGGCCGTCATGTGACTATGGACTCTGCAAAACAGCAGGCTCTATCCATGGGCCACTCTGGTCTGTCCAATCTCACTTCCTCCGGGGCTTCCTCAGGAGGAGCAACAGGAGGCGGTGGTGGAGGCAGTGGGAGTGGAGGGGCATCTGCTAGCTCTAGCAGCTCCACACTTCCCCAGAGGACTCTCACAATGCCTGGCTCCTCTGCTGCAGTGGCCCAGAGTGCAGTGGCAGCTGCTGCTTCTGCTGTAGCTTCTGGGGCATCATCATCCTCCGGTGGAGGTGGGGCAGCAGGGGCCACAGGAGGGACCCCTGGAGGTGCCTCCTCATCTTCCTCCAAGATGGGAGGATCCAGAGACTCTCTCCTGGAGAGCAGCTCCTCGGGCTTAGGCAGACTACAGAAGCAAAGGGATGGAGGGGCAGGGGCCTACTCCAAGTCCTACACATTAGTGTAGCCTGCCATCACTTCGGCCTGTCACTGTAACTCTTCATTGAATGCTGGTCAAGCCATCGCTTGCCTAGAGCCTCTATGAAAAATTGGGGTGAGGAACATACAGATGCACAGCTCACCCGCCAGTGCCTGGCTGTGCCAGGTTGCAGGGGGGCTGGTTGGGTTCCCACTGACAATATTGTATGATGGGGTCAGAGCTGGGTCTCCACAGCACAGGGGGTTTGCCTTTCTTTCTGCCTGATTGCTTTCTGTTATTATTGTG
This sequence comes from Pterophyllum scalare, assembly GCA_024447675.2. NCBI lineage: Eukaryota > Metazoa > Chordata > Actinopteri > Cichliformes > Cichlidae > Pterophyllum > Pterophyllum scalare. The sequence goes on along the minus strand of JAMQGT020002684.1, from coordinate 5,621 downwards.
TCATTTTTATCTCTTATTTCATCACCCTGGGAAACACTCTTGCCAAAACATAGATGATTTATCTGTTCACTCTATATTTTGATTTTTCTGGCAAAGACACAGTACTTATGCACAAAATGCTTTCCACGTGCACTGTCTCGTTTTCTGGATCAAGACAGCTGTAGAATGAACCAGGTTGCTTGAGTTTCAGAGTTGTGTATGAAGATTTTTAGGTTTTTAAATACGTTCTTATTTTTCTTTCTTTTTTTTATTCTTTTTTTTTTTTTTGGCCTCTGATGAAAGGAGCTCATATCACAGCATTGTGCCATGGCAGGATGCTTTATTGTATGCATTAACCACCAACCTTGGTGTTACACTGGCGCTGAAAGATTACTCCATTGTGGATTCACACATTAGAGGCAGTGGACGGACTCTTGTCTCAATATCAGTTTTGAGACAAAGGGATTTTCATATACATGCAATGGATGACACAGCATAGTGGTCTTAATTGATGCTTTTATAAACATACTCGGAGCAGAGAAGATGGGGGGAAATCAAGCATCATGAAGTGGAAGATGAATCCAAACTTTCTTTTTTTAATCATTTTTTTCCAGATAATGGAAATATAATCTCATGTGCACTAAGAGGAAGTTAGAACAGATCCAAGTAACAGAAAGCTTTCACAGGCGTGTGTGTGTGCGTGCGTGTGTGCGTGTGCGCGTTTGCGCGCGTGTATATGTGTGTATATAAATGTATGCATGTGGCAGGCACACACCAATGATAGACCTTTTTAAACTCAATCTGTATGTTGACCTCTTGGGCAGACATCTGTGTCAAAACTGAACCCTCCCACTGTTCATTTTGTTCATGTGAAAGGGGATAATGGTAATGACGAAGATGCTGATGATGTAACACTACGATCCTAATTTGGTACAGCATTTTAAATTTTGTTTTGACAATTGTGATTGACGACATGGTTTAGGAAATTAAAAACACAGAAAGGAAGTGGGTTCAAAAAAGGAGCTGTTACAGATCGATCAAGAACTAGATCCCTCTTTTTTCTTAAACTTCCTCAAGAAGGAAGTGACCCTTGTGTGATTCATCATGGCGCCACAATACCATTACACGTTTGTTTTAACTCATTTTACCTGTACCCTTTTTAATCCCTTTCTGTCCTTTCCCACCTTCACCTTTACCCTCCTGGTCCGCCATCATATCCATACAGTGTCACTGTGATCTACTGCTAGCATACTGGCAGGTCAAAGAGACAGACTGACTGAGAGAAGAGGTCTAATATGCACAGACGGGCAGAAATGCTATTTGATGTGTAGTGTCAAACTTGAATAAGAAAAAGGTTGCAACAAATTTATGGAGATTTATGAAGAAAAATCATGTTTGCATAATCTTAGACTTCATGAACAGACATTGATTTTAAGAGTATAATCAGAGGGATCGAGTGTCAATATAATATGTCGTTAAGTAGCAGAGAGATTTTTCTTCAAGAATAAGTGGTCTTTGAAACTAAAAGGAGTATTTTAAAGTCCCTCCACCTTGCTGAAATTATTTTTAGCTTTATGCATGGTACTGTATCTTTTAGGGGTTTTTTTATCATTATTATTATTTCTTCTCCCAAAGCTTGATCCCATAACAAAGATCGTTCCAAAACAAAAAGAACAAAAAAAAAGAGTTGCTCCAAATGTTTTTCAGTGGTCAAACGTAACATCAGGGCTCTCGCAATAGAAAAAAAGAAAAAGATATATGTTTGTTTTTCAAAAGTATGTACATATATATTTCTATTCAAATATATAACAAATATATGAATATTGAAAAAAAATGCAGAGAAATATAAAAGCCGTTCTAATTGAAAATATATATAAAAGATCACAAGACAATCGCTACAGAGTGAAAAAAAATTGCCAGAAGAAAAGAAGGAAAAGAGGAGGGAAGTTTAAACGGGTAGCACAACCATGGACAGAAGATCTTAGAGCGAAAGAAAGTTGTGTGAAAGAAAGTGAAGTGGTAAAACTGAGGTTTGAACCCCTTGTGATTTTGGTAAATGTTCAAAGCTGTGCTGCCTGTGCAGCAGGTAGCAGCTGAAAGGACAAGCACAGTAAAGTCAAATTATAGTGTGAGATTGTGTCGCTGGTTACCTGTGGTCTATGGCTCAGTGCAGAAAGTGTGGTGTTGAAAAAGAAAACAGTATAACAAGGACAGTCTATACAGTGAGAATCTTGTATTATGTTGTATTGTACCTTCTGAAGGTGTGTTCACAAACTCAATGCCATTACCTATAACTATAACTAATGAAAACAAACAACCAACAAGTATTTCTGTTTCCTATCTGTGTCACAGCAATTCCTTCCCAAACTCCAGGAGTGCAGGCCAATGAGCATACATCAAATTGAAACTGCTTCTAAATGTATTTCATGCTCCCTTTTATTTCAAAACTAGGCAGGAGAGATATGTATTTTGCTTTTTATTGCTAGTGGTTATGATGCCTTTCATTTTAGCCTTTATGTTTCAAGTTATGCAAATACTTGTCTTCAGAAAAACAAGAGTTTGGGAATGGAGCAGGCCTGCTTTCACAACCAGGGGCTTCCTTACTCCAGTTGTATGGATATTGGTTGGAATGATGAAATAAAATTCTGTCCAACCTGCTTTCCCCAGTTCTTCAGTGAAGTTGCTTCTACTGTATAACACCAATCTTCTGTCAGTTTGCTCAAAGTAAATGTAATGTCTGTCTTTAAAGAAAAAGTCCACCCTCCAAGCATTTTCTGGTTTCGGTTAATTATAAATCAACAGTGTTTCCAGATTTCTAGTAAGACTAAGCTTGTCGTTTTGCAGTCACATATAATTGTGTTTTAAAATTTTAGATTTTGCTGATTAGAGTTCTACGTCTTTGTCCACCTAAGCATGACATATTACCAGGACCAAATTATAGCTTTACTTCCTAGCAAATTTGGAGAATTCCCCTGCAACTGTATTAAAAGCTAACACTGACTTATTGCTTTCAATGCAGTTTGCAAACCATACTCAGATAAGGAAAATGCTATCCATACTCAAATTTCCATGTAAGTGTTAATTTGCTTTTCTAAAAAACAAACAAACAAACAAACAAAAAGAAAAAAAGCTGTGCTTACAAATTGTTGTTAAAAAAAAATAAAATCCGTTTTAGCAGTTTATTTATTAAATATTTAATTCTTCTGTGTTCATTACAATCCTTCTATTTGTACTATTTTAGCAAAGTATATAAAAAATTACATAGATTTGCTGTTAATGAAAACAAAATGTACTAATGTACTGGATAAAGTGGTCCCTATGTGCTTATTTATCAGTGTCAGTTTCTTGGCATTAGTGCTTTGCTATGTGGACAGCTTTCCAGCTTATGAAACATCCGGGGTGGATTTTTCCTTAAAATACAACAACATGCTTTCAAACTGACTTTGCTTGTGTTTGTAAGGTCAACTTCACTCGTTCCACTTTTCCCCGACCTTTTCCATATCTGCCAATCTATCAGAACCCCGTCTCCACTCCCACTGTTCCCTGTTGTCTACCTACACAGCTTATGTTTTACTCCATAATAGAAGACTTGTGTACATAGGAAAGTGTTTTGTATAAATGAGTACTATTTTCGACATCCTCACTAGAAACCAGGGCACAATGTAAACTTTGAACTGAAGCTATTGTAATGAAACAGAAGAGGACTTAATGAAAAACTATAAAATTATACAGACACTGCTTTATCTTGATTTATGGACCAGTTAAAACATGTCAGAGTGGACCATGCATAGTTAAAAATATATATATTGTTTTCTTCTTTGAAAGAGCAATTGTTGGGTTGTCTCCTATTTTGTTTATTTTTGATTATTATTGTCATTTAGTTTGTTTTTACTTTGTCACAGAACTTAGAGTTTGCTTTTTTTTTAATTAATAAATTATTAATCCACTTTTGGGGAAGGGAGCAGCATTGCATGCAGAAACCAGGACCTTCTTGCTGCGAGGGAACAGTGCTAACCATACTATCCACCGCAAATGGTAAATGGACTAGTTCTTATATAACACTTTTCTAATCTAGCTGAGCACTCAAAGTGCTTTACACAACACATTTGCATTTACCCATTCACAAACACATTCATACAAGCACTGTTTTCTATTTCAAAGTGCTTTCTATCTAACATTCACACTCAGACAGTTGCATTGGAGAGCAACTTGGGGTTCAATATCTTGCCCAAGGATACTTTGGCATGCAGACTGGAGCAGCTAGGGATTGAACCACTAACCTTGTGATTAGTAGATCACCTGTTCTACCTTCTGAGCCACAGCTGCCCAAGCTAATCACTCTAACCTCAGCTTCAACTAACCCCTCTCCCTTTAAAGCTTCACTGGGATACCAACTTCTTCTGTTTCCAAGAGAGTGACACTGCTGTTCCATCTGTCCAGCGTCATCTTTGCTGATGCCGAGAAACTGGCCTTATTAAGAACAGCTGACCAGAACTGCCATGTTGCCAGCTGCTGGAGGACCCCTCTCCTGCATTACTCTTCTGATGAAAAGTGTTACTAAAAAACTTCACAGCCAGATATACTAGAAGCTTTGAGAAAGAAAAAAATCATCAACCCTGCTCTCATGAAAATCCATCCTACATTTCTTGTCTCTTTTCTTTTCTTTGTCCTCCAGCTGATAACAAACATGAAAGTTTTCTCAATATGGTTTCTAATTTAGAAACCATAGTGAACATAGACATACTGGTTGTGCAAGGAAATTGTCATGTTTCGTAGATACAGTAATGCCAGTGTGTTTGAGGAATCCCTGCATAGCGTCAAGGCTAACCCAGGGACCAGATCCACAGGCAAAGGGCAGTGAGGTTTGAATGCCAAATCTGTCTGTCTACCTCTGACAGAAAGTCCACCCTGGATGGTCATTGCCATGGATTACCCTGAATCTGAAAAACCATAGCTTTGGGGCCAACACAACCCCCAGTTTTCAGTTTTAGCACAATCCATCCTAGAACAGCAAGCATTAGCAGAAGCTAGCCCAAGAGCTGTCAATGATTCTACTGTATGTTCTACTGGTGGCACATCACCCAGACTAGTTTCTACTTGGTAGCATGCATTAGCAAACCATCTACAACTTGCATTGAATTGAGATGGTCTCCTCCATGCAATTAGTTTGGGATATGCCCTCCCAGATACCACCTGCTGTAACTTGATTGGTCATAGGGGCGTGCAAACCAAAATAGCAGTCCCCTTCTGATTGATGTTCACAATCAAACAGAATAGGGAGCTAAAAGATAGCACATCATAATCTGTGGTACAGTATCATCTCTAGCACGACTTTGCAGCCTGAGTGAAAGAATGAATTCCTAGCCAGGTGGGAGGTGAAGAGGAGGAAAAATGATGAGTGTCAAATCTATCCATTCTTTGAGATAAACTCTGAAGAGCGGTCAGGATCTAAAGCTGTATGCCAGAGCGGTCAGAGGTGATGAATTGAATAGTGGACTTAGTAAGACTAAGACAGAAAACAAAAATTAAAGTAGGTCCCTACCTGTTGCAGGTAAGGCCAGTAAGGCAAAGAGGAGTAACTGGAGGCTAATCCTGGCCTTTATACTGAGGAGTTCTGCCTCCTGGGGTCATGGGGTCTTAGC
>JAMQGT020002683.1:0-19899 GCA_024447675.2 Pterophyllum scalare | reverse complement strand
AGAGTGCTGGAATAAAGATATTTTGAGTTCACGCTCTTCATCATCGTAGCGGTTTAGCTGTGCTTTAGTTTGTTTTTAAGTTTGTCTCAATTTTTATTTTTTTATGGCAAAGATTTTCAGTCTACAGCAACAATAAAGGGACTGGCCTCACTGTAACGATACTTCTGTTGACTGTTCTTTAGAATTAAAATGTTTTCTAAACTCTTAAATGGCTTCAGGGTACATTTATGGAGATGATGATGTGATGTGGTGTCTTCCTGTGCTTTCAGTCCTGTTTCCACAGGCTGCCCTTGAGGACATGCCCGTCTCTGTCGCCTTATGTCCATTCCAGTCACTCTTACTGCAAAGCAGCATCGCTGCAGGACGAGCATGCTGCTCAGGCTGCTGATGCTCTGACCCGTTACAAGGACAGGCCTTGGGATTACCTGGAGAGTGAAGGTACCTTAAGGGAAAATAATTGTTATCTGGAGTTTTCAAATTTGTGGTCTCATTGTGTATTCTTCCCCTGGCAGAGTATATTGAAAGGTATGGAAGAAATCCAGTGTGGGTTGGCTACAGGAGGAACCACAAAGGAGGCATTCCCCCACAGAAGACTCGCAAGACTTGCATTGTAATATTTCAGATTTATTTTCAGCTTTAATTTCCCACAGATCACTTACATTAGTTTTGTCATGCAAAATAACCAGGGCACTTGTTCTGGTTTCTCCAGAGAGGCGACAAGATATGTGGAAACCCCTGCCCGATTTGTCGTGATCCGAACATCATTATTCACCATCAGGTGGGTTAACACCTCAGTCACGCTGCTGCAGGATCAGCTGGCCTCTAGCAGATTTCATCAACATGGTTGCAAAAAAAAAAAAGGGAAAAAGTTTTTTGTCTGCAGATCAGTTGCAGTAAAGCAGTTTGCTCTCAGGCTGCAGTCTTCCTTGTGGTTCCTATGGCATTTAAAAGTAGAATGGGAGGCAGAGCCTTCAGCTTTCAGGCCCCTCTTCCATGAAACCAGCTCCCAGTTTGGATTTTAGAGACAGACACCCTCTCTGTTAAGATTAGGCTTAAATATTTCCTTTTTGATAAAGCTTAAAGCTCGGGCTGGTTCAGATGACCCTGAACCCTTCCCTTATGGTGACATAGGCTTAGCCTGTTGGTTGGAGGGCTGTTTCTTCACTCACCTCTTTTCACCCACTTTGTTTATACGTCATTGTTGCATTTAGAAATTTAAACCAGCATAAGTAATTATTAGTAAATACCCCCCCACCCCCTTCCTTGAGCCCGGTTCTGCTGGAGGTCGCTTCCTGTTAAAGGGAGTTTTTCCATCCCTTCCCGCTATCACCATGTGACATGGGCATTGTCTATTGTTGGGTTTTTCTCTAATAGTGTTTGGATGGAGACGATGACTGCATCATGGATTTATCATCAGCTCAGAATCAAATCTATGTAGTCTTTCTAAATCTGTCAGTCTGTGGACAGTAATGCAGCAGTCAGACCATCAGCCCATTTTCTTGCACTGTAGACATTTACTGTGTTACAGTAGCATTCACTGTTTAAATAAAAAATCTGTATAAAGCTTTAGCCACAAAAAACACTGATCAGTCATTTGTTGTGATGGGAAAAACATCACAGTTGGATCTTGGAAACGATGTGATCATCTCAGTCAAGATGAGACTCAAATGACTTTAAAACTAAAACTGAACTAAATGTATTTACAGTGACTTCCTAAATGCAGCTGCAGATGATGACATCAGACTGACTGTGTCATGTTCAGAATAGACTGAGATCCAGATAATAAACGAATATCTGAATCACTGTGGTGATTGGGTTTCCTTCATTTTTGGGAGCAGTGTGTTTTTATTTAATAAGAGTGCTTTATGTGTTTAATAAATGTGGCATAATTAAATCATGGCATGTCTACCTAAACCTTAGTGTGCTAAATGTATCATTTATTCTTAGACATTCTGACCAGTAAGCCAGAAGGATAAAATCTGTTTCCAGTAAGATCTGACAGGACCTAATGTACAAACCACGTCATTAGTGGCTCATCTGGCAGCTACAGGTTTTCTTTGTTTCTTCAATATTAACAGGCTTGTGCAACTTTGTGACTTCGAGTCAATGTTTGCAGTAAGATGCTAAAAGCTTCCAGGTTAACAACACAAGTTCTTGCTTAGTTTTCGCTGGCCTACAAGGCTGACGCAAACTGATGGAACTGCATTGTTTCACTACTCCAGAACAAAACCAGTTTAACAGCCAGAACTTTGCTGGAGGAAAACAGCTGAAGCTGAATTAACCATTGCCATTTAGTTAAATGGTTTTTAACAGTAATTACTCTCAGGTATGGAGTTGTGCACGATGATCAAAGTGTGGAAGGACCTTTCAAAGGACTTAACAGGTTTCATGGTACAGGTTTTTGCAGGCAAAGTGGTTGTTAACTAGCCGCCTTGAGAGTAATAAAAGTGCATGTATGGCTTTGCTACAGTCACCTGCATATTTTTGTACCTTGTAGAATGTCAAGTTGCTGCAGCAGTTCATCAGTCCTCACACTGGAATGGTGTTTGATTCCACTCGAACGGGTGAGTCAACCTACCACCGGTTCTAGTACATGTGTCACTGCAGCAGGATCTCCCACTCATGTTCTGATTCTGCTGTTTTCAGGTGTGTGTATGAAGCAGCAGAAGAAGCTAAATAAGGCAATTAACACAGCCAAAGATCATGGTACGTAACAGAGCGAGAGCTGACAGAAAAATCTTGAGCACCTTAGCTGTCACTCAACCTACTTTCACTAAAGTGACTGTAGTTCCTTTTTCCTTTTCTTTTTTAATTGATTGAACTGTTAAAGATTCAAATATTTTTTTGTAAAATATCTGGAGAATTAAAATGATACTTTATTTGGGTGATCTGCTGTTGGAAACATGCTGGTAAAATCCACTCCAGCACAAAAATAAAAACCCACTCATGAATGGTAAACTGTAGCTACAGATGCAATAAAACAGTTTAATCATTTTTAAATGAAACTCTTCTCTTTTAGGCTTACTTCCCTTTCAGATTCCATATGCGGAATTTTCAGGGGAGGACTACTCCAATTCCCATGATGCTGTGGGGTCCACACCACCTCCCCCAATCCTGTCCTTCGGTGACAACTGGTACAAATGGTATGGGGAAATACTGCCTGATGAGAATGAAGTGGCTAAAGTCAAGAAGACATATAAAGCTTATTTAAAATGATCGAGGTGCTGATCATGCTGTCAAAAGAGCCTTTTCAAAAAGTGAAAGTTGTTTGGACCATGTGAAGATGTTTTTGTGTCTTACAAGTGTGCAAAAGAAATTGTACAATAAACCACATGATGAAAAATGTAATCATTTGTTTTACTTTAGCATCATTCAAGACATTTCATCACCTCCAGTAGATAGACTTATATTCCAGTATCTGTCCAACTTCAACCCCATAAAGATGGTGCAGTCCAGAGGAAGGCAACATACCCCCGAAAAATCTGTTACACACGCTCTACCAGCCAGTCCACGTGGAGTGTTTGGCAGCAGCTCTGATCATGGGTTGACCTTGCTGACCATGGTCTCTCCCAAGGCCTCCAGCACCTCCCGCTTGTAGTCGTCAAAGTCTCCGTCGATCTGGTTGATGGTATAGTCCTCCACCACCCAGAGCTGGCACTGGGTCTCTGTGATGAGCCGCGCATCGTGACTCACAATGATCACAGCTGGACAAGAAATTCAGGGTGTTAATGTTCCAATACATACTCACCTCATACACTGGGATTTAAAGATTTATTGATAAAGCCCAGGAGGCAAAAATGCAGAAGAGGCCCAGCACCTCATTAAAACAACTCCATCTTTACACTCAGAAAGACAAACTCAATAAAATATGCAATTAAGATTGTGTATGATGGCGTAGTGGCAATAAAATGTGCCCTAGCCCTTGGACCACTTCTAGCCGCCTACTCCACATAGCTCCAAAAAGCCCTGCTTTTTAATGTATGACTTTAATACTTAAAAAGCTACAATTACTTTTTTGTGTATGAACACACACACACACACTGCAGACTGATATGACCCATAAAATAAATAATAAGCTATTCAACTTAAATATGGCTGATGTCCCTTTCAGGGCCCCTCTGGAGCATGTTCAGTGTGGCTGATATTTTCAGATCACTGCCTATAAGTCCACTTGCACTCTGCACACGAGTGAAGACCAGGATGAAATCGTAAATATCAACTTCTGTTTCAAACTGGCCTGAATTTCGCATTCGCATCGGTTTTGGCAGAGCAGAGCTGACTCTCCATCTATGACCAAGCAGTTTGCACCATTTCCAAGCCTGAAAATTGTGTGTCAGCTGACAAAGAAATTCTACAGCAACATCCTGAGGGGCAAATACACCATTCTGGTTTGTTCTTGCTAAAAGTCACCAAGTGCTTGCTCACAGGGGGTCATCTGGGTTTTCTCTGTATTACTGTAGGATCTTTACAATATAAAGCACCTTGAGGCACCTGTTGAGATTTATTTGCATAAATTGGAACAGAATTGATAATTGGAACAGTTTTGTCACACTGGCAACAAGTACAAACAGCTGCGCAGTGATCTCCATCTCACCACGGGGGTGCATGGGAAGGGAAGATCAGCCAAATCTGAATTAGTGCATTGTTTTGATAATTATGGACCGGTTCGCATGATTTTTTTGATCACATTTTGTATTCAGACAATTCCACAAGTTTTATTCTTTGTGCAGAAACGCTGAGCTTTGTTTGAAATAAAATACTGCATCACATATGCGCCAAGTCTCAGCTTTAAGGGGCGTTCACACATAAGCACATCCTGTCAGGATGCCCCTTTAAGAGTAAAGTTAGGCAGATATGCAGATACACAGAAAGCCAGATAAAAATAATCCTAATTAAAATTTGATGTTCAAGTCTTTGCAGTGACTGCATTTTACTATCATTACCTCCATCAAGGAGGTCATGTTTTGGGGTCACCTCTGACCTCTCTTTCAATAGATTGATCTGAAGGTCAAAGTGATAATAATGCTATCCAGAGCCATTTAAATCTATGCTTATTACTGCCTTTGTATTGACAACATATAGGCATGTAGGGAAAGATGTGGGGATTCTAAATATCACATTACTTTGGACCTCTGACCTCGTCTTCAAGGTCAAATGAGGTCTTTCATAAAATGTCTTTTCTTTAAAACTTAAATGCTTAAAATTCTGCTGCCCTTGTTTGTATTGGCAGCATTTAGGAAATTATATATTATAGTCTGCATCAAATATGTCACATTTGAACCCCGATCTCACATTTACCGTTCACATCTGCCTTTCTTTCAAGGTGATCCCAAAACGTGTTACATCTTTATAGAAAGTATTTCCAAGAGAAAGAGAACGAGCTGCTTAGTTAGTGAGAAATATCCACCCATCCTTTTCTGCTTATATATTATAAAATAAGCTCAAGTTATTCATGTCCAATTGTGTTTAGAAATCAATACCTGTGTGTAATCAAAAGAAACATCTGTCAAGTTGCCCTCGTCTGATTGTTACTGCACTGCAAACGTCTTAAAATATGTTTAAAAAGAACAGAAAAATTATTCCCTAAAAAGTAAATGCTGCCCAGAAAGTGAGCTGCCTTGATGGAGATATCTTAATTGTTCCACAGACATCTTCCATAGTAATGCTTTACTCATTACTTAAAAAGTATTTGAAATAGATGTATGCATCATTTGAATTTGTTGAGCACTTATGGACGTCCTTGTGGTTCTGTCAGTTCAAGTGTCACTTGTGACAATAAGCACCGAACCAACAAATCTTACCTCCTTTGTATTCATTGATGGCCTCTGATAAAGCATCGACTGACTCAATGTCCAGATTGTTGGTAGGTTCGTCCTATGAGACAAAAAGACAAGATTACTCAATCAACAGGGTACCACTCACTAATCATCAAGAGGGAGAACAAAAGACTGAGTCGTGCTTACCAAGATCAGCACATCAGGTTGACGACAGGCCAGTTCAGCAAAGACGACTCTGGCTTTCTGACCACCTGATGAAGGCAAAAATCCAGACACTGTTAGCAAATAGCTCCCTCACAAGACCCTGCAGTAAACATTCCCGTTCAGCGGTTCATGTTTATACCAGACAATTTGGAGATCTGAATGGTGTGGGCGTGGCTCTCGAGGCCAAAACGTCCGAGGCACTTCCTGCCATCCTGGTAGGGAAGATTGAAGTTCCTCATTAAGTATTCTGTGGCTGTTTCCTCCATGTTCAGCTGATCCGCATACTGCTGGTTAAAGAAGCCCACTTTCTGCAGACAGAAAAAAAAAGAAACGTGTTAAATGGTAAAACAGTGTTTCAGCTTTTCACACAGCAGCTGGACTCCCCCGCCCGATTATACAGAGGGAGATGTTCCAACAGTTTGAAAAGATGAGACATTCTGGAGAAAAAACTGGGGAAAAGCTTTATTTGCTTCCAGTTTTGACTTTTTCCTTTGCTTTGGTTCTGTTTTTGAAATCCCCGGGAACCACAAGTAACCCGCCAGCCTGAAGTGCTCTATTCTGACAATAAGGTGTGATGGAAACCCGATTATTCAAGACCGTGTATGTGAGGAGAAGGATTTTTAATGCAATTATGGATTTAAATGGGAGCAAATATTTTCAGGGAGCTTTTAGATTGACCTGATAATAATGAAATACAATAATCCAGCATAGAAGTAATAAATGCATGAACCAGCTTTACAGCATCACTCTGAGATTATTCTAATTTTAGCAATACTGCACAAAGTTCTGTGCTTTAAAGGCGCAAGTTTTTTAATTATACCAGTAAGTCAGGTATTTCTGATTTGATGCTTTCTTTAGCAGAGGAGACACAGTATCCAGTGACATATGCAGTGAGGATGTAACACTGTTAAAATAATGAACTTATGTGGGAATAAAACTTAAGTAGCAGCTCGACATTGTGGAAGAATTACTTCCTTAAAAAATGGTTATACTAATGCCCAGTACTGTGGAAGTTCAACACTTGAAATCATCTCCAGATCTTTCATCCTTTTAATCTCTCGTGGAATAATGAAGGAACACTCCTCACCTGGCCATAAAACTGTGTATTAGTCAATTGTCCAATTACACTTGAGCCGCTGAAAATGTATCAAAACGGCTGTAACTGTAAACCGTTAAAACATTAATATAATAAACCCCTTAAAACATCAACGGGAAGTTACTCACCAGGTGATGATTCTTCCTCATCTCACCTTTAGTCTAAAAAAAGGAAAACATCCAGTTAAGTCAGCAGAGTGAAGGTTTTAGTAATATGTAAAATTACAGTTGTTCATCCCCAGCCTTACAGGATTTATTTTGCCAGTAAGCAGCAGCAGCAGGGTACTCTTCCCAACACCATTGGGTCCAACTATGCAAACTACAGCAGGAAGGGAAAAGAGACAAACTTAATACATTACAGAACACTTCACACTGTACAACACAAAAACAAAAACAATGGAAGTTTGGAATAAAAACTCTTCTATAATAATGTATTTTTTTATGTCACAATCTCCTTCCCAACAAAACTGTGACCTCTCAGTGTATCCATGTTTAGTTCTGTTTTCTTTGGAACAAAAGCCTTTCTTGTGTTAACAAAAAGGGCCTGAGCCCAGATCACCCCACTTACTGTAACACAACAAGTACACAATGTTAACAAAGCTAATAGGATTTCTACTTTTTTTTTTTCTTCAGTTTTGCATCAGGCTATATCCACATGTACACACGGATTTTTTCACTTTTGTTTTGAAAATGCAAAAAACAAGTGCTGTCACGAGCATGCCAAAGCAACCGGTGGCATTACTAATCTTCACTGTACAGAAATGTTGGCCAACGATAACAGTGTCGAAAAGGAGATTAAAGTGAAATGCAGGAATTGAGTTTCTGAAGAGCTTCATGGTGAAAAGAGTTTTTCAAAAGCTGGTTTTAGTTACCTCAAATGCGGTTTACATGTGGACGAGAGACCAAAACTCAGACACAGCTACGTTTACCAAAGATACCCGTTTACATGTTGACTGCGTGCTCCCCAAGTTAACACACAAGCAGAATACTTACTCCTCGAGTCCATGTCAATGCCAAAGTCCACATTTCTGAACAGCACCTTCTGACTCTCATAGCCAAAGTCTACACCTGCAGGTGGAATAAAATGGCTTTATCAACAAGATAATACGACTGTTACATTATTAAACAAGCTACAGTAACTCTTCTATATTATTGTATTCTGACCTAAAGATGACATTATTTAAACTGTTTAACTGTGCACACACACACACACACACACAGAGTGTACACTTTGTAAAAAATGAAGATATGAGTGCTTTAAAATGAAAGCTTCTCACAGAAATGGCTCCATTGTTTTATGTTACTTACACTGATCAAGCATAACATTATGACCACTGACTGGTGAAGTGGCAAACACCGATTATCTCTTCATCACTGCATCTGTTAGTGGGTGGGATATATTAGGGAGCAAGTGAACATTTTGTCCTCAAAGTGAGTGATGCTAGATGACTGGGTCAGAGCATCTCCAAAACGGCAGCTGTTGTTGGGTGTTCCTCGTCTGCAGTGGTCAGTATCTATCAAAAGTGGTCCAAAGAGGGAACAGTGGTGAACCAGCGACAAGGCTCGTTGATGGACGTGGGGAGGGACGGCTGACCCGTGTGGTCCAATCCAATAGACAAGCTACTGTAGTTCAAACTGCTGAAAAAGTTCATGCTGGTTCTGACAGAGAGGTGTCAGAATACACGGTGCATTGCAGTTTGTTGTACATGCAGACAAGTCAAGTTGCCCATGCTGACCCCTGTCCACCACCAAAAGCACCAACAATGGGCCCGTGAGCATCAGAACTGGACCATGGGGCAATGGTAGAAGGGGGACTGGTCTGATGAATCACATTTTCTTTTACACCACATGGATCGCTGGATGCGTGCCCGTCTCTTACCTGGGGAACACCTGGCACCAGGATGCAGTATGGGAAGAAGTCAAGCTGACGAAGGCAGTGTGATGCTTTGGGTAATGTTCTGCTGGGAAACCTTGGTTCCTGCCATCCATGGGGATGTTACCTTTACACTTACCACCTACCTAAGCATTGTTGCAGACCACGGGATGGCTGTAGGAGGTAGAGGAGGCCACCTACTAATCAGAAGGTTGGTGGTTTGAGCCACAGCTGCTCCAGTCAGCAGGCATGATATTGAACCCCAAGTTGCTCTCCGATGTGTTCACTGCAGTGTGAATGTTAGCTAGAAAGTACTTTGGTGTAGAAAAACACCTTGGTGCAGATACCACAGCACACCTTCGGGGGTCTAGTGGAGTCCATGCCTCGACATGTCAGTGCCGTTTTGGCAGCAGAAGAGAGGCCAACACAATATTAGGCAGGTGGTTTTAATGTTATGTTTGACTGGAGCATCTTCTCACTCTGCCTTCTTTCCTGTCATCGGTCACTGATTCTTTCCTCTTAAGTGACCATGTTCACCTCATCATGCCTCATTCTGTTTTTTTACCTTACTGATACAATGTAATGCACAAGTCTGGACACTAGTTAAGTAGCAGATGAACTGATCTGAAAACTAAAGATCAAACCATTTTCATTTTAAAATTAATTATTTTGGTTTTGCAAAAGTTAGAGCAAAAGGTTTAAGAAAATAAGAAATGTGTCATCTTTTAACTTCCTGCCTTTTGGAAGCCAGCCCATCTCCTACTCTGGTCTATTCACAGAAATTTGGCCCATGAGTGCCCAGACCACGGTAAGCTCTGCTTCATAAATGAGATCTTCATGTGTCTCCATGATCATGTAGGGAGACTTGTTCTCCCTGATGTTCTGGATTGATGCGTCTCACATTGCAATGTTGAAACGACAGGCAACCTGAAAAAGTTTTATTTATTTCATTTTATTTGTTTTTATTGTTTGTTTTGTTTTGTTTGTGTGTTAGTTTTGCTGAGGATATTTGCTTTGTTCCTGAGTTTGTTTTATTTGTTTTATGTTATGCTTTGTTTTTTCTGTTTGTTATGCCAGACTTGAATCTTTGATACTTCTTTTGAAATGTTTACAGGTTGGCTATTTTCTTGTAAAAAATAATAAAAGTTGTTGGGAAAAAAAAAAGATCTTCATGTGTCACCAGAGTTGAAACATTTCCTGTACAGCTGTGGATCAGAGTGAGAGTGAATGCATGCAGCACGTGCAGACGTTCTTACTATGTAGTCCCAGTATGGGCGGTGAGAGAGGAGGTGGGTTGGGGAAGGTGAATTTTACGGTGTACTCTTTGGGCCTCTTCAGCAGCTCTGTGGCCTCCTGGCTCTCCTCCTCCTGACCTCCCTTCTTCTTGCCTTTAAGCTGCTTCCTGGTCAGGGCCTCCTTAGTCTGTTTCTCCTGAGAGTGAACAATTTAAGTGGAGTCAGCATTAAAACCAGCCTCACACAGAATGGATGCATAAAATTTTTCCAAGACAGAAAGACTCTACAGGCATGTTTCAGCAACATTAACTATGTCAGATTGATGAACTGTTGAAGGTACCTATGCAAAAAGCACAACTTGGTTCCTTTGACACAGCCTGAACGGTTGGGTTTAGCTCAAATATGAAATTAATTTTCATCATGTTTTTTTTTTGGTGCTCACCTTTCAGATGCATTCAAGTGGTGAGAAAAACATACTCACAGCCTGTTTGGTAGACTTGCCACCAGCCTTCAGCTCTTTGAGTTTCTTCTCCTGTTTATCGTACTGTTTCTGCAGTTCTTTCTGCTTCTGCACGTACATCTTCTTGAAGGTCACTTAAAGAAACAAGGAAGAAGTGATGTAAAGTTGTCCCGATGTCTTTAACCATAATACTAACTCTGAACCTCAGAGTTTTGTACAAAATTCTCTCTGCAAGTCATTCAATTGTCTGTAATTCAGTGCAGCAGTTCTTTAAAACTGATCCTATTCAAACCGTGAGCAATTTTATCAAGGTCGAGTTGGTCTTCAGGTTCAATTTCAAGGTGTAATTAGGTATTTCCATACCTATTAAAGAATTTTCCTACTTTCTAGACATTTTGCTACGTTGTTTGGGTTAGAATTATCTCTTAGCTGTAACAATAGAAAACCACTTAGTAATGATACATCAGCACTTACAATAGTTCCCTCTGTAATAGTAGAGTTTCTGGTTGTCTAAGTGGATGATATCTGTACACACATCATCAAGGAAACTCTGGTCATGGGAAACTATGAGGAGAGTCGTCTTCCAGCCTTGAGCTGTAGCTGTAATGGGAAGGAGAACACCGACAAGCCAGCACAACAACATTAAATTATGTGCACTACTAATGCTAAAGCTACTTCCGTAGCTGATGAAATCTGAATAAGACTGCAAGTAAAATTATTTTTTCCTGTACAGCAATTTGATCGTCACATGAAACAAAAGTGTTCAACTCCAACACGTTTCTAACGTGTTCAAAAGTAGTTAAGATGAGGCCTATTTGTCCAAAATGATTCAGCGTCTCCGGCTTCGCCCCCAGCTCCCTCTGGCCCCCCTGCAGTCCCCTCTGCAGCCGCAGCTCCCTCTGGCCCCCCTGCAGTCCCCTCTGCAGCCCCAGCTCCTTCAGTCCCCTCGGTCCCCTCTCCAGCTTCGTTCCCCTCAGCATCAGGCCCCTCGGTCCCCTCTCCAGCTTTGTTCCCCTCAGCGTCAGGCCCCTCGGTCCCCTCTCCAGCGCCGTTCCCTTCAGCTTCAGTCCCCTCTGTCCCCTCTCCAGCTTTGCTCCCCTCAGCCCCAGTCCCCTCTGCAGCTTTGCTCCCTCTCAGCCCCAGTCCCCTCTCTAGCTCCCTCTGCAGCTTCGCTCCCCTCAGCCCCAGTCCCCTCTGCTAGCCCCCTCTGCAGCTCCCTCTCCCCTCAGCTCCAGCTCCCCTCTCTAGCTCCAGCTCCCTCTCTAGCTCTAGCTCCCTCTCCCTCTCTAGCTCCCTCTCCCTCTCTAGCTCCAGCTCCCTCTCTAGCTCCAGCTCCCTCTCCCTCTCTAGCTCCAGCTCCCTCTCCCTCTCTAGCTCCAGCTCCCTCTCCCTCTCTAGCTCCAGCTCCCTCTCCCTCTCTAGCTCCAGCTCCCTCTCCCTCTCTAGCTCCAGTCCCCTCTCCCTCTCGAGCTCCAGTCCCCTCTCCAGCTTCAGTCCCCTCGGTGCCCTCACTAGCTTTGCTCCCTCCGTCCCCAGTCCCCTCGGGTCCCCCTGTAGTTCCTTCTGTCCTCTCGGCTGCTTCAGCTTCGGTCCCCTCGACTTTAGCTTCGGCCACCTCTGTCCCCTTGGCTCCCTCAGCTCTAGCTTCGGTCCCCTCGGCTCCTTCGGGTCCCCCTGTAGTTCCTTCCGTCCCCTGGGCTTTAGCTTCGGTCCCCTCGAGTCCCCCTGTAGCTCCCTCGGGTCCCCCTGTAGCTCCCTCGGGTCCCCCTGTAGCTCCCTCGGCCCTGGTCCCCTCTGTTCCAGTCCCTTGGGTTCCCCTTTTTGTTCCCTCCTCGACTCCCATCTCGGACCCCTCGGCCACTGCTGAGTTCCCCCTACTGGAACTGGCCCCAAGACCGCCCACGCTGCAGCCCCAGGCGTTGGATGAGCCTGGTGGTTGCCGTGTTTGGAGGCGCAGCCCTCTTGTGTTCGGGAACCTTCGTTCCTTGGGTGGTCCGTTCAAGTTCCCTCCTCCGGCTCGCCTTCGTCTCTGCCGCCGCCGCCTGGGAGCGCGGTCGGCCTCCGGCTCGTTCTTCGCCTTCGTCCTCGCCGCCGCCGCTGGGAGCGCGGTCGGCCTCCGGCTGTTCTTCGCCTTCGTCCTCGCCGCTGGGAGCGCGGTGGGCCTCCGGCTGTTCTTCGCCTTCGTCCTCGCCGCCGCTGCCGGGAGCACGGTGGGCCTCCGGCTGTTCTTCGCCTTCGTCCTCGCCGCCGCCGCCGGGAGCGCGGTCGGCCTCCGGCTGTTCTTCGCCTTCGTCCTCGCCGCCGGGAGCACAGTCGGCCTCCGGCTGTTCTTCACCTTCGTCCTCGCCACCGCCGCCAGGAGCACGGTCGGCCTCCGGCTGTTCTTCGCTTTCGCCTTGGTCCTCGCCGCTGGGAGCGCGGTCGGCCTCCTGAACCGTTTTGTTTTTGTTTTGCTTGACAGCCTGTAGTTTTTTTCGTTGTGGACTGTTCCCAGCTTTGTTCTGCCGCTTTTTGTTTCCTTTGGGTTTGTTTTTGGGGGCTCTCTTGTTTGTTGGTTTTTGTTTTTGCTTTTTTCGGTATTTAAGCCCTTGGTTTTCCTTTGTTCTTTGTTCGGGTCCTTGTCGTCTTTCCATCCTTATTGATGGCTGCTGTGTGTTTGGTTTTCAAGTTTTCGAGTCTTCAAGTTTTCAAGGTTGCAAGTTTAGTTTTGTGTAGCTGGCCCTGCCCAGCATCTGGCCTTTTGTTATTCTGTAAATAAAGTGTCAAACACCATCCGCTCTTGCCTGCATCCTGCTCTGAGGTCCTCCCTGCCCTGCCTGCCGCACCTAGCCGTGACATCTTGTCCTATTTTTGTTTTCCTAGTGCTCCAAATGTTTATAATGGGTGACTGCAAGCAGGCCAGTTTAGGAGCTGGAATACATGCACAATGTAGTTTGGCATCATTTTACTGTTCAGCATTAATGGGGCCTTTGCAAATGTAAAATGTACCCATGCCATGTGCACTAATGCCCCTCATACCATCACAGATGCTGGTATGATGTGTTCTGATCAAGGTGCAACCACCGGAGCTAAAAAAAATTTCACTTGAGGCTGGCTCCAAAAGGGAGTCAGACCCCACAGACTTCTCAAATTTGTGCCTAAATACACAGCGTTGCTGAGATGTGACTGGTTGATTAGCTGCTGAACAGGTATATCCCTCACCTGGTTTTTCCCTCACCTGATGAGCATGTTCCTGAGAATTGTAAAATCGCAGTGCTCTCCATTTTCCACTGTAAGAAGACAGAGCAGAGTTTAGACAGTGCACCTAATATTGTTCCACATGAACATATGATTTCTCAAGGGATCATAAACACAGGGAAACAAAGATGGGTGTTCAACATACATCAAATGATTCAAATAATACAGCCTGGATTTAAAGCTGTGGTTATAACAGTAATGATTTCACCAGTACAGGCTAACAAGTTGCAATGTGGCAACAAAGACAAGTAACCAATGAACAGTTTAACAAGATTATCTACAGAAATGAGACTTCTTTAATGCTGCTAGTAAATGCTAAATGGACTGGTTCTTATATAGCGCTTTTCTACTCTACCTGAACACTCAAATTACTGTATACAACATGCCTTCATTCACCCATTCATCCAAGCACTTTCTTCTACACCTGTGCTTTCACACTCCAATGAACACAGAGCAACTTGGGGTTCAGTATCTTGTCCAAGGACACTTTGGCATGCAGACTGGAGCAGCCAGGGATCGAACCACCAACCTTCCAATTAGCTGAAGACGTGCTCTACCTCCTTCTGCATATGATTCCTGATCAATAATAGCGTGTGTGTTTGTGTGTTGCATGTGACACAATGCATTTCAGATGATAGGTTTCCATGCTTACCCTCAGCCACACCCCAAGGATACTGCCTGCCAGGAACCTGCTTTCCATTGACCTTGATTATGGTATTACTACCAACTACAGCCAAGGGCAAACGATCCTGCAGAGAGAAGGGGTCACAGCTGTTGCACTGCTCACGCACAACAGCTAAAAATACACTGGAGAAACTATATGTATGCCACAAATCAGAAAACACTGCATTAAAAACAGTTCTGCTTCCTGGAGGGCTAATTTGGAAGAACGGACCTTTATTTTCCTGACCATCTTCATTTCCTCCTCATCATTAGTCTCCGGGAACTCGTAGATTTTGATTTTGTGTTCCTGGATTTCTTTCATGATCTACATACAGCAGACAAGATCACATGAGAAATCGACATGAGACAAACATCAACAGTCAACAATCACTGACTGCTGGCTTGTGGCATTTCCCACACAAGCATCTATAAGGCTATATGTGTAAAGAGATGCTCTCTCCTCTCCTGTCTCCTAACACCATAAAGACATGCTGGCTTATGTCATGATGACATATGATCAAGAGTAGATGATCCTCACACGTGATTTTCTGTTACAGGTTCTCTTATGGGTAAGAATCATGGTCTCTAATTGTGTGTGATAATTAGAAAGCACAGAATAAAAGCAGTGTACGAGTGTGTGTGTAAATGAAGCTGGGTTAGGAGACTGCTACAGCTACTTTCTCTATGGTCCAGCTCTCCCAGTATGAATTTAAGCTTTTTACACAGTTGTTGCAGAATAAGTGACACAGTCATCCACTATCTGATGTTTACAAAGTGTGGTGATCAGGGGTCTTCAAAGCTTCCTGACCAATCAACATATAGGAGCAACAGAACAAAGATCCAGATTGAGCAGATGGTGAGTGCTTGGTGTGTGAGAGCCTTTATCACACACGACTGCCTGGACAATAATTGTCATGGACACCAAAGTTAGACTGTGAAAAAAATAAAAAGATTTGTATGTATTTTGGATCAATTCACTTCCTGGATCAAATCATTTGCTGCAATAATGAAGAATCTACCCAATATAGTGCAAGAGCAATGCATATGGGCCATAGGAGAAATGCATACAGTGAACAAGAACAAGTAGAGACACAAGCAAACAAGCACCTGTTTCTTGAACTCCCGGCACTCCTCAGGTGTCACTGTGTCAGCTTTGCTGATGAGGGGGATGATGGTTACTTTTTCGTGTAACCTTTTCATGAATTCAATATCAAGGGACTTCAAGCTGGAAACAGAGGAAAGAGAAGGCTAATGAGGCAGTAAGGCTTACAGTTACACACCTGCATGGAACAGCATTTTAAAATTATCCACTAGGATTGTGGAAGTGCTTCTGTATTGTTTGGACTCCTATTGTACATATGAGCAGTGCATATAACCACAAAAGAGATTTTAGATGGCAGCTGAGCTTTCCTCAACACAATCCAGTCACCCTAAATGTTCCTTAACAAATGAAATCCTACTAAAATGTATGTATACATATTTTTTTATTTACCCAGCTGTAACCTGACGAGGACAAAATGCAACTGAAGAGAAAAATTAAAATTCAACAGATAAGTTGGAGTTTAATTATAGACTTTTATTGTTAGTTAGACTAAGTGAGATGTCTAGGTTCAACCTTTAATTTTTGTTTTACATCTATTGTACATTTCATAATTTTGCTAGACAGCATTTAATGATGTATTTCACCTATCTGGGATTTCAGTGTTTGCAAAGATGCAAAATTCTGCAAATCAATGCAGAGGCAGAGTCAGAGAGAAGACCTGTCAGCACAGAGTTTAGCCTCGCAGAGTCTATTAACTCAGTAACTGACTCAGAGGTTATGTTAGCGCTCCTCTGGAACAGAAAGGCCAGAATTTCCCTGATCTCAGAGTTAACAGGCTCAGTGTTGTCACTAAACCCGCTTTCTGGAACAGGACCCTGGTCTCTCACTCAGGGACATATGCAGCTTTCTATTTTCTGTGCAGGTGTAAATTGCACAGAAACACCTACCACTCGGTGGTTGGTACGTCTTAGTGTGTGAAGTCAGAACACACACACACACAGACTCTGCAGTCTGCAGGAACTAGTGGACTATTTTCTGCTGAGTAAACTGCATTTTAATTAAGTAGGCACACAATGCCTTTCATTCCCTTTAGAGAATGGGTTTGTGATATTATGATCGCAAGAGTTTATGCCAGTTCATCCAGTACCAACACTGTTTTTGAGAGCTTTAAGTTGCAGCCATTCCACCAAAAACTGACAGACTCCAAGAGGTCGTATGTAGACAGTGGTGATGTTCCTTTAACACCCCAGATTCCACATGGATCTCTGCTTCCTGTTTTGCACCAATTTCCTGTTATCCATCCATCCATTATCCACTTACCTGAAGCTGCATCACAGTGCTAGCAGGCTAAGAAAGGAACTCCAGACATCCTTCTGCCCAGCAACACTTTCCATTTAGACTAACTACAGAAGCTCCTTTTAGCTGCTCCCTTGTCACAAAGGATCAGCTGCATATTTTGATTCTGTAGAGTTTTACCTGGGATGCCCTTCCTGATGCAAGCCCAAATGGGATTTCTGCCTCCGGCTGGAATCAAACCATCGGCCTTTCACTTGCCAAACAAATGTGTAACTCACTACACTTAATAGAGAACATATTGCAAAATATACACCTGAATCAAATCCAATCAGCCCTATATGTCTTGAGATTTCATGCCAGCAAGGGAAAAGTGTAAAAATGCCAGAGCCTACGTTTTCCATCATGCAACTCAACACTGTGTCATCCATAGACTGTATACAGAATTGGATGCAGCAATGACCACTTCATCTAGTGGTTTGTGGACTGCTGTTTTGAAGTCTCTGAGTTGGCATTTGGAATTCACTACCTTGTTTTTTTTGCTTTTGCACCAAAGTGGAGCTGATCAGCTAATGCTAGAACAAGCTAACTTGTTTACACAGACTACAAACTAGGTCCAGAGAACAAGAACGCAACTGTAAAATGTTTACTCAGATGATAAATAAACTTATTCACTAATAGGCTTTTTTATCCAAACAGCCTTCTTTTTGTAAATAGAGAAGACGGCCCTCGGTGGTCATTAGGAAGAACACAGGTTTAAGGCACTGTCTGCCTTTCCACTGTTTGGCTCTCTCTGCTTGGCAAATATACACTCCTTAGAAACTATAGCATTTTGATTCATCTTCATCAAGAGGGATGTCATCAAGAAATAACCCTGATGGCATCACTATGATATCAGCAGGGATTATTTTCCTACTTCATAAAACCCCTGAGAGTTATAGAGCACAGCATACAGATGTCTGCACTGGCTTTTTACAGTACACTGCTGCACAGTAATAAACAGAGCATCACACAAAGAGTTCCCCTCAACAACGTTTCATACTGTAGGAGAGAAAGAACACTTTTACAGCTTTTGCAGACACTTAACCGATGTGTCACTGTGAGCATGAACATTTTATCTTAGTGTTGGACCACAAAGTGTAAAAATGTCAAAGTATTAGGGTAATTTTTCATGTTTTTTTATGCCTTAAAGGTATGTGTCTTTAAAACATTAATTTAGCCAGCTGTTCTTATCTCAAAAGCCCCGTAACCTACCACCAGATTGAGGACAATGAAGTCCTCATCGAGGATTTTCTGGATCTCGTTGTCCTCAGAGAACACTTTCTTCAGCGCTGCGGGAGAAACAAAACTCCTGAGTTTCATAACTCACACGTGTGCAGAACAGCAATGAGATGAGTGAGGCGACAGCACATGTGAACAAACATATAAGTGCTCACTCGTTAAACAGAATAAAATTTCTTTCTCTTTTTCTCTCTCACACACACACACGCGCACTCATGCACAGAATCACACAATGAGTAACTTAATAACTCAAACAATGGCAGATACTTTCTTTTTTTTCCCTGGAGTTTCTTACCCTGACTGTGTGGGCAGTCTTCAAGGTGAAAGATGACCATCAGCGGCTTGTTCCTGAAACATTGTAGAGTAGAACCATGGAACAGAATTGAATGCATACAGTCACAGTGATGCATAAGCACACATAACATTTTATGTATTGACAGTATGTACACAGTGTTTACATCTACCAGTCACAGTTTAATTGATAGAAATGATATAGTGCTGAGAGCTGTGCTCCATCTGAGTAGAGATAACCATGAAATGCAATCTGACCAGGAGGCTCTCATGTTACATGCAGCTTCCCCTGCTGTCTTTGATACCAGCTATTGCACACTACCTTTCTTGTTCCCGTTAACCACAGTTTGTCATTGGCATCAAAGTCATTTGACCCCTGTCTCCATCTTTATGAAGAGAGAACTCTGCTCTATTTTTTTTCTGTCTGCCCTGAATGGTTTATAACTAAATCAACATGGTGGCCTGTCTACAAATCCAGAAAGTGGTCTCATCGTGGCCAAACTGTCCCATGACAGCCTTACATGACCTGTAGAGTTTTGTGTTTTGTGATTTGACTCCTGACTGATTGATATTCTCATGATGCTGGTGCCGATCCCTGGCTTTGGTGGAGCTCAGTTGAGTGCATTGTGAGTCAGTCAGTTATTGAGCTCTTATAATGTGCAGCAGGACTTCACTAAGAGAAAAGGCTGTTATGCAATGTGATTTTTTCCCCTCTTCTGTGTGGCTAATTTCATATAAGTAGGTTGGACTGGAATGAGTTCAGTGTATTGACACCAATTTCATTTCATTGCGCTGAACCACAGTGAACCATTTCAGCAGCAGTTTTTCCCTCTCTGCTGTAACAGACAGTCCAGATTATGCTCTGAAAGACTGCGGGTGTCAAGTAGAAGGCTTTTGGAAACTTATTTGATTCCCTTCTAATTACAGAATAAGCCTTTTCTGTACTGTGGACATGTCTGAGATGTCAATCCAAATGAATTACAGAGGATCACAAAATGCAATGTAAAACAGTTTGTCTTCAGAGCCTTATGAAGGTAGAGGAAAAGTGCTGGTGCCTGTTAGAAGTGTACAGTTTTTTTATTGTGCTGACTATTGGACTGGAGAGTCATTTGAAAGGTAAACAGATGGTTTATTGGGCTGTAAAGGCCCCTCCTTCACGTGGTGTTGGCACATTGAATTTCAGACAGCAGTTCAAGGTGTCGCTGTAAAGAGTTAGTCATATTTTCTAAGCTCTCTGCCAGTTTGCTTAAAAAAAACAAAAATAAAGGTAAATTTGTCCTAACATGTATTATAACCACTATTATAACCATATAGTCTATAGTTGGTAATTGCTTCTCTATACAGCAAACTTTCACACTGATCATTTAGAAGAAAAATGTTCTTAAGGCTTTTATTAAAAAATATATCAGGAAATAAAGCCAGAATATGCTTTTTATTTATTAAGTTAT
>JAMQGT020002681.1:0-27624 GCA_024447675.2 Pterophyllum scalare | reverse complement strand
AGATTAAAATATTATGATCTGAGGTGGCTGTAAAGTCTAAGTGAACTGAGGATCACATAGGCCCCTGAATCTGAAGCCAGGAGAATGCCATTTAAAAATCTTCAACAGCGCATGTTCTGTGCTATGAAACCAATTTGAAAAACCTCAAGGACATTATTTTTATCTAAAAAAGTCTTTATTTGGCTCTTAACAATTTTCTCCAAAATTTCTGAAGGAAAAGGAACCTTGGAAATAGGCCTAAAGTTGAATAACACAGTGGGATCCATGCCAGGTTTTTATGATTAGTGGTTGCACTGTTGCATGCTTAAATGTTTTAGGAGCCACACCTGAGGACTGACGACTGTTGATAACGGCAAGAAAAGATGGCCCTAAAACTCAAATAACCTGTTTAAAGAATCGAGGCCAACAACAGTGTGGGAACCTGAGGGCTTCAGATGACCAACAGTCTCATATAGGGGAGACACTCACAGGCCCAAACTGGTAAAAAAGCAGCAGAGCAGAGAACAGAGACTGAAGGGTCAAAAGCAGGGGATGATATATGAGCCCCAGCATTATTCACTTTATCCACAAAGAAGTGTAGAAATTTCTCACATGCCTCAGTGGAAGGCTTAATGTGAGCAGTTTGAGGAGCATTCAGAACAATATCAATAATATTAAATAATACACGAGGCTCGTGGCAGTTTGACAAAATGATTTTTGACACATACTCTCTTTTGGCATCTTTCACCAACTGCCTGATAACAACACCAACAGTCCAACGGCGTGGTTAGCAGTGGTTGCATCTTCCTGTAATCTTCACCAAGCAATTGCAATTTGTCAAATTAACTACTGAAATTTTACTGTAATCAATAATGTTGTATGGATAAAGTTATTTTCAGTGTGTATTCAGTGAAAATACTGTCCATTTTTGTGCTAGTTTGTCTGTGAGGCATTTCGTGGGTATATCGCTGCTTTCAGCTAAACGCTAACATATTCACCACGACCACATTAACGTACCAGAGCTTTACAACTGCTTAGCATGGAAAAATGCGTGAGAAATAAGACTATATATATAACCACATCGCAGTTTTGTTCATTTGTGTCATATTGCTCTTGCTTTACATGTTTGCATGTACTGAACTGTATATTAACAGAATAGTTATTGCAGTGTATTAAGCATGCTATTTTTTGCACTTGTTTCCATGTGGGCTTTTTAATTGTGTTACTGTCACTTCATTTGGTTTGAACCCCTTGGCAAAGGACTGCAGTTTTGGGCAGTTATAGATGGCCTGATTAGATCTGTACATCTTGTCAAATGTTTTATTCTCGCTGGGAGATGATCAAAAATGATCCACCACAATAGTCTCTTGTTGCAGCCTCAGTTTATGTCTAAGATTTAGTCATTAAATTTGTGAAGACTGGCAACGCACTTCTTCATAATCTCGCTGTTCATGTCTATATAAAAGACAGTCGATTAGTATAGATTGGAGGCGCTGAATAAACTTTGATTAGAAGAATAAAGCAAAGAAGCGGCTGTTAGATCCAGAGTCATTATTTTTACTTCCAGACACTTTTCTTTGGGATCTTGATATCCTCTCACCTTATCAAAGCGACACCGCATGAGAAAGTATGATTGAAGGAAGCTCCAGTTTTCTCTCTCGGTACATCTGATAAAGAGAGAAATAGAGTAAACGAAAAATACAGAGGGATTCATAAGCTGATATTGAAATTCACATATTTTCTTACAAGTAGCTACAGTCACACTGGATTGCTGACGACTGATTGTAATGTATCATCTGCAATATTAATCCAAAAGCTCAAATATTCCGCGGGCCTAGACGACATCGAGCGCCTGTGCGAGTGGCTTCAGTGTGCCTCGGAAAGGGGAGCAAGAAAACGAGAGAAAAAGTGATCTTGCTTTGAAAAAAGTGAAGAGAAAATGATGAAACGGGGCTGACACACTGTAGTTTTGGTTGGCTGCGTGGGATGAAGGGAGGGTAAGGGATAGAGTACAAAGACACAGGTAGACGGAGCGCTGTTATGTGTGGGAAGGATAAGAACGTGAACACCAAAACACAAATACACATTTAGTGAGTACGAAGATGGCAATGGGGCAGCAAGTATTGTTTTTTTTTTTTTGTTTGTTTTTTGCTTTTAATCAAACGTAAAATTACCACCCCATACACACTAATATGTCACACACCTTTCTGCACTGCTGGCATCATCATTAACAAACCACAACATTAACATTTTTCCCTCAGTGTTCCCTACTACTTGTCAACGTGGTGTGAATGGACACACCTCAGTTCCCCTGGTATGTCTGTGTGTGAGTGTGTCTACCTGTGTGTGATTACCACAACAGTAACAATCAACAAGAGGGTGATCCATCAGCCATCAGTCCTGCTGTGAAGTTTTAATTAATTACATGGAGGGAGACAAGGTCAACGCTGTACACCGCAGTGGACTGCTAGTCTCGCCTCTCTACAGGGGATCAATAGGGCTTTACACGCGCCTGTAGACTTCTATACACAGTTATTAAGGAAGTGGGACGAGGCCTATTGTGTCTCCAGCAGCCTTGTCAGAGGGAACGGGCGTAAAGGATGTCGGCTTGGTTTAAGTTCACAGTAGGGGAGACAGTGAATGGGACTTAATGGACTAATGGATCTGGTAAGGTGGGAGTGCTGAAGATGAGAGAGACAAGAGAATGAAAGCTATAGTCGTTGGGTTAATGTAGAGTGTAGCAAAAATTCCACTTCAGTGCCAGTACACACTGTGTGCACAGGCAGTTTCGGATCCACTTGAGTCTCTTTTTCACTCAATATCCAGGAGACATTTTAGAGAATGTAAACCATAAATAGTTACTTAGCAGTTATGATACGGTGTATAATTTCAAAGGCCACATCACTGAGATCTCTGGTTCATGCCCGTGCTGTCCTCATCGGCCAACCTGGGAGGATCATTAAGAGAAAGTGAAGTAGCACTTGAGCTGAGACATCGGGACCTTCACTTTATTATGAAGTGCAAAGGTATGAAAACACTTGAGACACTGTACGATGCCAAGCATCGCAAACACTGAGCAAGCGAGGAGAGTGAGGAAAGCATGGGAGTGAGAGATGCAGGTTTGAAGGGGTGATGCATTATTCATTGCAGTAAAGCACACAGCTCATTGATTTAATGGAAATTCAATTCTTATCTTTAGATCTCACAAGACAAAGGCCTTATTTCACACCATATGTCAGTGTCTGATTGGATAATCCTGTGACTGACAGGAAGAGACAGTAAATATTATCCCTGTGTTTACAGACTTTGCCTGTAAGAGGATACCAACATTTTTATTTTAGAGTCTTGTTCTTCAGACTGTTAGTGGGCTCGATCAATCAGTTATTGATATGATTCACACAAACTACTAATAATCATTCCAGTCCTGTTAGGTTTCACCGGGGCCGGTCAACTCTAACGCAGGACACAGTGCAAGAGATGAGTTTAAAGAGTTGATTTACATTAAATAAGAATGTGCAAGCGGGTTCCAGAAATGAAGGAGGGAATGAAGTCCATATGCAGCTCGGGATTTAGCAGGCAGGAAATCCAAATAAAGAGCTCAAACAGAGAGTCACAAAGTCCTTTTGTGAGATGCTATATCTTTATTCTTTAAGACGTACTGAGATTTGTTTATATTTCTGTGACTTTATAAGTGTAGTATTAAGTGTAAGTTCTTTTTTTTTAACCTTCTTATCACTGTAAACACATGTCTGCATCTTAAATAGCATAATCTGTATGTGTGGGACAAACTGTTTGGTAGTGAAAGCACCCATGTTTGACCAGCAGTGTTGTCACGTACAGTCCATGTGGAAAGCAAAAGAGGGCTTGCATTTGGAGAAAAGGAATCTTGTAGTCAGCTATTGTCTGACAAAGATTAAACTTTTTAGTAGCTTATTTAATTTGATCTGCATTCGTCAACAACGTCAGGTGGTTAGTGAATATCCAGGATCTCCCTGAAATTTGCTGTTGCCCTCAGAAGCTAAATCAGCAGGAGTAATGAATGTGGGATTCCCACGAACCTGTGAGATCAAACTTTCTTAGAAATAATTTTAATTTCAATTTCTTACGTTTTTATTTTTTTTAAAAAAGTGTTTTTTTTAAGTCAGTTTAAGTGGTTTTACTTTAGAAATGGAGAAAAGTGTGTCTCTTGCCTGATAAATTCAAGAAAAGTTAAAAGTTTTAATGTTAAATCGAGCTTCTTGTTTTTTGGTGGGCCACAAACCAGCCTGAAACTCATGAGGTTTAGAGGTTGTAGACATCACAGCACCTGCATGTGCTGCACCTCCCTTCACGGGTAGTGGTCTACACCCTGCTACCCTTTTTTTTGGCTTTATTGACAGTGTAGATATGACAAGAAAGCAGGAGGATGCGCAGGAAAGGGTGACAGGCCAGGACTCGAGCCTGCGCTGCCTGCTTTCAGCCTTGCGGCAAGCACGGTCGCCTGCTTTGCCATTGGGCCAACCCGACGCCCCTGCTACCTACGATCCAACCACAGAGACATGCTGTTCTCTTCCTTTTAGAGTTAGTGGTCTTCACTTAGTTTTCATATACTTGTATAGCTGAGGCACCCAATCAAGAGTAAGTCATTCAGTGGAGGAGGAGAGAGCAGCAGATGTGTGCAGACTATGATAGACAAAGTTAGGGAGTCCCAAGCTTCTAAAAATAGAGAGGGCAGCCCTCCATCCTTTGCTTTGTTTCAGGTTGACCACAGTAAGGCCTGGTGTGAAGATGAGAGTGAGAATGAATGAGAGCATTGACACAGAGTCAGGTGTAGTTCACTGATCATTTGATATCATATCTTATCAGTGAACCAAAGCCTAGTAATATATATATATATATATATATATATATATATATATATATATATATATATATATCTTTTTCAGAAATCACTACCACAAATCACCCTCAAGTGAGTTCATTCATATGGCGTGCAGGGTTAAGGTCAATACTGGTGATCATTTCAAGTCAGTCACTAATTCATTTATTACTTCTCATTTTTAAAGTGTAGATCGTCGTTTAGGAAATTTGAATTTGCAAGATAAAGCTATTTGATTTTCTCTTCATTCCAGAGTTTCCAGCTGGTTTGTAAGCATCTACCGAACAGCGCTGTAGCTCTACATGTAGAAGTGTGCGTGCCCGCCGATCGCTAAAGACACACCTGGTAGCTACACAGTAAAATCCATCTCGTCTGACACAAACTTTGACAAATCAGAGGTTCCACAAGCTTCCTGCTCCGCCCACTTGATGAGTTTTATAGTGAAAAAAATATTTTTAATGTCAAATTAAATGCTCTACATTCAATATGTTTTTTGGGGGGAATTTCATAATTATACCAACTTTCAGTGATCTGTAGTTAAATTTATGTCACCCAAATGAAAGACTTCTGAAGTCTGTGGCTTTTCTATACGGCACTGGATTCAATTTTGGCTGGACTGGAACAGCAATGGTGTTCACAAAGAGCTAGATGAGGGAACATTTTGCTTGAAAAATATTAACACTTTGTTTTTTTAAATATTTACCGAAATAAGAGAGGGATCCTTAAGCACATAGTACAAACAGGTGTCTGTAAATGTCTGACAGTATTTTAATTTCACTTCTTCATGGTTTATTTGATATATATTTATTTTATGTAAACTGTTTTTTTTTTAATTATCTCTTTAATTATCAATTCTGTGTTTTAACTTGTCTTTGTATTACTATTAACTGTATTTAAATTTTTGATTATTTTTATTGCAATTTTTCTTAATTTTTATTATTTTATCGTACTGTGCTTTGGGACTAAATGTCTATGAATGGTGCTTTATAAATAAACTTACTTACTTTGATTCCATAAATTCGAGTTTTTATTCCACACACATTATCTACAACTATCTGATGAGCAGATAATTGACTTATGCAACTTTCCCAGTGGAACATGATGCATTCGCACAGACTTTGAGTTTTTTTTTTTACAAGAAAAGCCTGCATATTATATTACGGCAGAGGTGAGTGTTGTACGTCTTAATTGGCAGTGTATAAGAGAACATCTTGGACAATTTGGTTAAGTCAAGGATTTGTCCATTTTGGGGAATAAGAATGCGTGGCAGTTTAAGTGGTTTATTCCAACATAAAGGTTTTGAATATCAAGGATTATATTCAGTAACGGCAAATATGGAGAAAGTGTGTTTCATCTATGTCAATATTGACAGATCCAGTTAGATGTTTGGCTCCAGCGGGCTTAGTTCGTCTGAAAAGCACTAAAGCGAGAAGAGCCAGGGGGTGATGCTCAAGTGTCTGTCTGTTTATTGCAAACAGAAACACACATGCATTCACACACAACACCAGATACACTTCATCTCTTTCATGCAAAACACACATAAAGCGAGCATACACACTCATCACCAGTCATACACCCACACCAGCTCGTCGAGGCGAATCAAACCAGCACTTCAACCTCAGTGAAATATTTAACCCCTTCAGTCCTACAGGGGAAGAATCCCTCAGTCTTTCTCCTCTTCCTTTTACATAGCCCCCAGCTATTTAGGAAACAGCGCTTAACCCTTTCACAGTGAAACATATTTCTATTTTCTTGGTTACCCAACATACCCCAAAGCACATGACGAAAAAACAATAGGCTTCTTTTATTTCTTCTGTATGCTGTCCTCAACTGTAATTCTCTGAGTTTTGAGAGTGGTTAAAAAATAGAAGTTGTATGTAGAGAGTAAATTATGGGGGGGAGGGGGGAGAGATAGGCTCGTGCTATATCATCTTGATGGTTAGATTTGGAGATACAGGAGATACAAGATGATTTATCCTTTGAACAGATGGAGATGAAAACCAAAATAAGTGCAAAGCATCCTTGAAGTTCAGACACAGCTTGAATTACAGGTGGAAAGACTTTAAAACCTCAAGACAAGCTACTTATTCAAATACTGACACAAGCGCCATCAGAAAAACAATCAACTTTAAGAACATGATTAACAACAGCACCAGCTTTTTTGTCACTGTCAAAAAAATGGACAGGTTTTGTGAGATTGCGGCTGATGATAATCTCAGTGAAAACACTGAAAATGGTAAAATATGAGGGCTGTTACTCTGTGGCACTATCATCTTCAGCCCCAAAAGGGTACATGAGTATGTATGTGGGTCAGCGAGGAGAAGAAGAGAATCGGGTGTTCCCAGGTATTATACAAAGGTAATTTCAGGCTGATATGAAGACACACTTCACTGAATCTGATAACTCATATTTTCTTTTTCTCATCATGCCAACTGTGTGATTGCTAACAGGGTTTTTCAGTTTCACTTTTTGTCTTCAAAATATTGAGGACAATGAGGTGCTGCTCAAGTAGAAAATGTCAGTTCAAGCTGTGTGAGACCTTAAAAAGTGGGTGTGCAATAAGACCGTCCTCAGTAGAAGAAACAAAACAAAACATTTGTTTATCGTGTCTTTTATGAGCTATATTTACATCTTGTGTGACAGGGACTCTTTTCCTGCAAGTTCTCCAAATAAAAAAAAAAACAAGCAAACAAACCAAAAAGTAACCAGTTGTTTGTAAATGCTATTTAGAATTACAGATACAAGTGTTTCAGAAAATGACATACCATCATGCAGTACTGATGTGCCTTCCATGATTGTTTAGAAATCGCTGTCAAAGAGTAAATCTGTTACATGATGTTAAAATACTACAATTAAAGTGATGGTTCAAATATTTTTAAGTGTGGTTATAGAAGGTACTCACATATAGCCTTTATATTATGTAGGGTTGGCGGAAAAACATTGAATGTTAAGTGCAAGCTGCATTTTGAATGTTCAGTGCTTTGCCTTGCTGTCAGATAAACTGAACCTAACTCTCTACAGGCAGGGGTAAATTGCATTTACTTTGGCTTTTTTGTTGAAATGTTGTGACGTTTTTGCAAGGTGGATTGGCAGTCACTCCAAACATGTGCAAAGCCACCAGCGTGGGCTTTGAGATAGCTATCTGGTCAAAACTGTGCCTTTTTTCAACTATATATATTTTTTTTGAACTATAGCAAAATGAACAGACTAATTTTAGTAAGAAAAACACTAGTTTAATTTCAGTTGGTCGCATCAGGATGACTGAAAATGATAAACTCCCAAAGTAGAAGATGTGGCTGCAGCTCGCTAACTACACAGAAGCAATGGAAACATAACAGTTTCATTTATACCCAGCCCTTTGTTCCTTTTAGCCTCAGTAAATCAGCTGTGAATTCTTATGTCCAAGCAAATTATCAAAAATGTAATGCTTTCCAAAATAATGAAAAGTGATGCAGAAAAAGTACGTCATGTTAGGGGCATAGTAAAGTGAAAAGAAACACTATTCTTTCTTTGACGTAGTTGATCAGACCACTAATTGTTAGCTAGTTGGCTGAATAGAGTCTACTGCTGAGAAAAAAGGCATATCAGTCCAAGCAGTCACTGTAAATCAGCGTACGCTGACACACGCTTTAAAAAGGCAATGCTGTAGTCCAGAGGGACTGTGATAACACAATAAAGAATAATTGAAATACACTATAGGAAGTAAAACAGAAACAAAACAATGTAACAACATAGTCTTTGTATTAACATTG
Source organism: Pterophyllum scalare (assembly GCA_024447675.2). Taxonomy (NCBI): domain Eukaryota; kingdom Metazoa; phylum Chordata; class Actinopteri; order Cichliformes; family Cichlidae; genus Pterophyllum; species Pterophyllum scalare. The sequence continues at coordinate 19,035 of JAMQGT020002681.1, read as the reverse complement.
CCATCTCCATAGCCATAAGGTAGCCTTACTATCAACATATCACTTCCATTTCGTATGAATTCTACAAGTATTTGTCTACACAGATAATTAAAAACAAACAAGGTTTACAATTCCATAAAATGATTGGTGTGAAATGAATCACTTCCTTTGAATTTATTTATCAAACAACGCTCACAGACAGCGACCGCTGCCATGTTTCAGCACTGAATTAACCAGCATATCAGGATGAATTAGTGTTGTTGCCACTTCGCACTCCTTCTCTTTCCTTTCGTTCCCATCTCATCTCATCTCTTCTTTCATCAGGAGCAGATGTTGAGGTCCACTTGACAGATAAACAGCATCTCTCATTGAGGCTGTGAAGAGTCTAAATCAGCCCCTTCACTGTCACTTTGAATGTTCATTATCATGTTTTATCTCGACTGTCACTTGCAGAACACAGTTACCTTTTCAGCAGAGTCTATAAAAAATACAAATTCAGAGCAGATAGCTTTATTCTGATGTGTAGATTATTGTTACTTAACAACACAATACAGTCAAGATCAACAAATGCTCACTTAAAATTTAAAATATAAATTATATGTGTAATATATAAATGTGTCTGTCAATCAGCTAATTATTCAGACCAACATGTTGGGATACGAATCCTGTATAAAGCCTCAGAAGGCAACTACTTTTAAGAACAGGTTATTTAAGGAACACAGTTTGGTTGGACGTGCGATGGTTTTATTGCCAGATGTCTGTTTAATCAGTAACATATTCAGATGAAAGCAGGTTTGACATTCGAACTTATGTTACCACCATTTAAGGTAATTAAAACCACAATCCTTCTTTTGGAAATCAAATATACCAAATAAACCAACATATATGAACTGGCCCCACTGGCAGAAAGGAATGGCCCTTCCTCTGTAAAACATATATTGCCCAATATAATCAGCACGCAGCAAAGTAGCCAGACAGCATCCAAATTTCATTTTAGGTCTATGGAATAAACCTTAGCTGTCACATTGTCACAATTATTGTAATAATAACAGGGTGAGAATCTATAATATGTACTTTAACTTAGAACAAACATAGAATAGCCACGCTGGATGTGAAAATTAATCATCTAGCAATATATATTTTTTTTTAACATGCCTCAGTTTGTCAGTTCGTGATCAGGGATCTGTATTAGAAAATTTGGGCCGTGGACCCAGTCATTGTAACTCAGTAAACATCTAGGAGTACCTCCATGGAGGGTACTGCTCCTTGTGGCTGTTCAGTTTATAGCCAAGCATCTCAAGGGTCACTACTGTTGTGGTGTCGATCAGCAGGTTGCAGTAGGGATTCACAGCATTCAACACATCAGCTGTTCTTGGGGCTTGGTACCCCATCTCGGAGTGTGGGGATGATAATATCTCCCCCCAGACCTGACGTCCTTGCTCTCCCCTGGCCATAGCATTTGTGTTGTACCACATCAATCTTTAGTTGCGAAAGCAGTTGCTTCGTGCAGATGTTGGAACACTGACTTGCTAGTTGCTTCCATGTTAGTCCAGATGTTTTGAAGACTACATCGCCTATTCTCATCTCATGTCCACTTATGCTGTATCCTTGTTTCACCTTGTTCATCTGGGCAACATCTGAGCAGTATGGTTTCAATTTTATATCTCCCACCCATATTCCGAGGTAGGCTTGGGTAGCATAGGGAGCCTAGCCTTTAAGGGGCCCCTTACTGGATGTATGCCCTGGCTGGGATTCAAACTTCAAAAGTGCAACACAGTACTAAGCTAATATATATATATATATATATATATATATATATATATATATATTTTTTTTTTTTGGATCCATATATATATATATGGATCAAAACTGTGGCTTTGTATTTATGATCATCCAGTCTTTCGAGAAAACAAAGCATCCCGAATGTAAACTGTAATGATGTTGAATGTTTCAAGTTTTTGGCTTCTTATCTTCACAGGCAAACAATTTCGGATCTGTGCTGCTCATGGTTAGGAATCTGCTGAGAACATTTTTTTTCACATGTAACCCCTTGAATATACCAGTTCAAATGCTGCGGCTGTATGTTTACTTGTTGGAACACTGTGGGGACATCGTGGTCATTAATGGGGCACATCGGCCACCAGTATTTTCATTCATAGATACGTTATTGTTTGCTTGCTGTGTTTGTAGCTTCACATCACAGGCTCACGCACATACAGTAGCCTCTGATCTGCATTCACCCAGTAGCTGCTGGATGCCACAGACACTGCAGGGTTAATTGCTCAGACGTAGTTGAGAAACTGCAATGTGAACGTGTGACAAAGTGAAGATCTCTGTGGATGAACATCAAAGTGATGACAATTTAGAATGATGCAAGGTAGTTAAGAAACAGAGGTGTCATTACAGGTTAATGACCGGTGTTAATTTCCACCAACTGGCATGGTAGTCTGCTATAATCTGTTCGAGGGAGAGTTGTACTTAAACCAATCAATGAGTAAAAAATTCATGCTTGTTTTAATAGTTCAGTCAGAGATGAAGTGAAGGGGGTGCTACTAATTTACACTAAAATTTACATGTAGACATAATGCTTTGCACTCATAACATTTATAATAGTTTAAGACTGTATTTAACATCATCAAGAAAGAAAAAAAAAGAAAAATATTTATTACTTATTTTGTTGGGCTTAAGGTAATTAAATTAATCAATTGCAGTAAAAAATATTCTGTTATAGTATTAAAAGAAGAAAACAAAACACATCAATTTTACCCCTTTACATAAGTGTATTATTCCACAAAAATCCTGGGGAAAAGCAGATGAATCTGTTTGAGTTTCACTATTTTATAGGGTGTGATCAACATCCTAATAGATGTAGGGTTTGGGCTAATAATTCTGAGGCAGAAGAAATGGCGGGCTAACTGAGCTGCTCAGTGATGTCTTTGTTGATTCTTAGATTAAATGAAAACATGTTAATCAATCACTTTAAACTAATCACCACTTTTCCATAATTTTAGGTAAGTTACTTCTTTCACAGGTTCTCCCCCTTTCTCCCTAATTTAGTTCACCTTTTGGTGTTGCTGTTTCATGCTTGTCTTTGAAGTAAATGTTGGCAATTTTCCCTCATCACCTTCTTTTGGGTCAGAATCGAAGTCAGATCAAAACAAAATCAACTTATTAGCTTCTGCATCAAAGCTGTCATGCTACGTCATCCTTGATCAGCTTTCACCTTGCTTCCCTGTCTTCCTGTCTCCTCCAAACACTCCCATCGGTATTGCGTATCTGCATATATTCATTTATTCACTCCCTCACTCTTTATTTTATCTCATTCAGTCTACCCATTCTCCTCTATCACCTAATGCATTACCTGTTAATAACCTGAAATTTGTTTGTCACTGTGGTGATACAGAGGGGCACTGCCCATCCTATTACCGCCCTTCTCCTCCTCCCCCAGGTAGCTTGATTTATAACACCTCATATTGAGTCTGATCAAAAGCCAATTGAATTCCAGTCAAATATTTGTATTTCAACCTCATCTGTTTGATTTAACTGCCAATGCTGTCAATCCTGCCTTTGCTGCTACCTTCCTGAACCCCGCCACAGCTCAGTGCCCCGCAATCTAGTTTCCAGATTTACTGTGTAACAGCTCCTAATGACAGAGAGAGTCCCTGGATCCCCAATTGGTGCATTCAATGCAGAGGCAGTCAAGGTTAAACAGGAATATAAAGCAGGGATTTGTTGGAACAATGAGCTTTATTGAATGAGTCTAAAATAATGTGCATAGTTTACCAAAATACCAAGTGAAGAGTTTTACTGCTGAGAAGTGGAACATGCAACAGAAATTGCAATGCACATGTATACAAATGTCCTTGAAGTAAAGAACATGGAGTTTACCTTTGTTTAAATATTGTTTAAATATTGTATATTGTTTTCAAATGAAGGTTACCCCCCCCCCAATGCAGTTCCAGTCAAAGTTTTGGACACACTGTGCAGGCATTGAAGATAGCTACAAGTACATTTGAATCCCACAAGCAAATGGAAACCATGAAGAGGCCGCTAGGAAAGCTGGAACTGCCAAATACCTGCTGAGAGTAAGTCAAGTCCTGAAGAGTCAGCTGAATGATCCACACCTACACCCTGCAAGTCGTCAGATACTCTGATGGGATAATAAACTGGCAAACAGAAGAAGATAGAAGCCACTGACAAGAAAGTTACTTACCATGCATGGAGGGCTTCACCCCAAATCCAGCCCCTTGAGACTGTATGCTGAGCAGAAGGAAGGAGACCAAGGACTAGGCAGTCAAGAACCACTGTCCAGGATGAAACATCAAAGATCCATGAGTACATCACAAAGGTGGCCACAACTGATCATGTGCGTAGTAAATACCTTGGACAGCAACCAAAGAAAGAAGAGGAGCAAGAATAGGCCCCTGCATGGTATGTACCACCAGCAAATAGAAGAAGTGACTGGTATTGAAAAATCCTACCAATGCCTCAACAAAGCTGGACTGAAAAACAGCACAGAGTCACTAATCATGGCAGCACAGGCACAAGATCAAAGACCCCAGATGCAGGCTGTGCAGAGTTGCCTCTCAGACAATCCAACACATAACAGCAGGGTGCAAGATGCTAGCAGGCAGCCCACATGTGGAACACCATAACCAAGTTGCTGGCATAGTGTACAGGATCATCTGTGCTGAGTATGGCCTGGAAGTCCCGAGGCCAAAAAGGGGACAATGGAAGGAAGAAAGTCATAGTGATACATGTAACAATACCAAGTGATCGCAACATTATGAAGAAGGAACACAAGAACCTAAAAAAATAAAGGGCTGAGAGAAGAGCTAGGGAGGATGTGGACAGTGAAGGCAACCAGTGGTAACCAGAGGGGCAGTGACCCTCAAGACTTGGGAAGCAGCACCAGCAAATTCCAGGAATGACATCCGAGATATCCGTTCAGAAGAGCACAGTCGTAGGAACAGCTAAGAAACTGTACACTCATTAGTATCTTAGCTGTTCCTACGACTGTGCTCTTCTGGACAGAGATCTCGTATGTCATTACTGGAAACTCCTGGAGTCATATATATATATATATATATATATATATATATATATATATATATATATGTATGTGTGTGTGTGTGTGTGTGTGTGTGTGTGTGCGTATGTGTGTATATATGTATGTATGTATGTATAGGGAACCAATGAAGAGGCCACTGGGAAATGGTAAGGTTATGATTTTATGGTTTTATGCAGGCTCAAAACATTTTGCTTTCGGTGTGGTGTTCTGGGATACGAACACACAAACAGTCTTTCTTTCACCTTTAGTGGATTAGCCTGCAAATGCAATTGTTCCACTCACCCAACACTTTTTAAAAGTAAGTGGGTATGACACTGACACACCAGGGAATAAGTGTGCTCTGTTGTCTGGCCTCATTTATTCTGACTGATCATGACAGTAGCTGGGACATAGGCTAGGTTGAGGATTGCCACATTATCCAATCAACCTACTAGGAGTTATAAATGTACTGGAAGTGCTTTGTTTATCGTCATTAATTGATGGCCACCTATCACTTATTTAAGACTACTGCTCATTTTCCCCCTAGTATGGATTTTCTATGTAACTGATCCTACCCTATGGCACTTTAGCTGTCTTTTTTAGTTGCCAGAAAAGAGACTCTTACATTAATACTATCAACTGCCTACAGTGGGTCGCATTATACTGTGGAAATGTTTTTTGTTTTGTTTCTTTTTGTTTGTTTGTTTTGTTTTTAACACTTGAAGGCTATTTTCTTGAGGATTTATGCTTAATGCATATTGTTTGTTTGGCTGTGGGTGCTTCCAAAATGAGAATGACCTACACATAATACTGTGTCTGCATACATCCTGTGTAGAAAGACTGAAAGGCTACGGTTTCCTTTTTCCAAATCACGGCCATGATTTACAAACAATGCTAGTATTTCTAACTTAGGCAGTTTGGGAGACTAAATTAAATGCTGCGAAGGTTGCATGGGTCATCAAGGCAGAAACACTTAATAACACATTTTTAAGTGAAAATTTCTGGCGCCACCTAAAAAAGAAGCATGAAGGAGGGGTATAATTGCACAGCTGTACAATGATCAAATAAGAAGCTCTTCTTACCACTAAAAGAAACTACAGTGATGAGAGACCACCTACAATACCCATACTCAGTCTCATGCATTGCATTGTTATGAGACCTGGGCATGTGTGGACTGAAATTGGGGTAATTCTGCTGCTATTATTAGTATTGCTAGTGCCTCAGCAGGTCTGCAGAGATTTGTAATTTAAGTTGTTTTCCCCATCAAGGTCAGCATTGTAACCAACATTCATCATTATGACAGCACGGTTATTGCATGTAAGGTCCATAGTAATACCTAATACTGTTCAGCAGAACTGACCAACCATGTGCCACAAAAACCTGGCTTTTATTCTTACTGATCCCACAGGTTATTTATTTGAAGGGTTCTCCCCTGCTACTTGAAGGAGTGTTAATCAGTCAAGGCTTTAGTTGTAATGAAAACCTGCAGATGGTTGGCTCAGTGCTCGTTGGCACATGCCTGGCCACCCCTGGCTATTATTATATTTGTTACATTCATGGTAGCCCATCCACTTGACCCAAAGGCTGGATCTCAGTGTGCACTGTCAATGGGGTTTCTGGTATCAAATTTCACCCCCTAATCCCATAAGGCCTCTTACTCCAGTAGTTTCTGAACTTAAGTGGATACAGTGGTTAGTTATATGAGGCTCAAAACTGCGGGCTTATCATTGGCTGGCTTAGTGAGCATTATTCAAATTTTCAGTGTGTAAAACTATGAGCTTGAACGTTAAAATCCATAAAGCCCTATTAGAGGGCTCCGTCTGTGTTCAGACAAGTCGAATTGTAATACCTAATCATTGTTACTTAGCAAGCCTATACAAGGTGTGCGTGTGTGCGTGTGTGTGTGTGTGTCGGTGTGTCGGGGGGTCTTCAGTTCAACCTAGTCTCACTGGCTATTAAGGTAAACCTGACACAAATTATCATTAAACCTTTATTTGTGCTGAGAATTCCCAGTCTTAGCAATAATTTTTTTGCAAGTTGTGAAGCAAATGTGATAATTATGATTTCCTCAGCTATGCTTTGATAAAATCTGTTTTTTTCACCCATTAATAGTTAATTATCCCTCTCAAATTATTATTATTTTTACCTTCTTTATGTATGTAGGATGTAAAGTGAAATGATTATTATGCATAAGCATTTTTGTACCAGCCTCAGAACACATACCGGGCTTTTTCACAGTACTTTTATTTGGTCATAGCTGCTAAACTGCAGCCTGTGAACCTCCCACAGGTATCTTGGGATCCATCTTACCTGCTTTTCTAGCTGCCCTTCTCTTTTTAATCCCTCACATTATAAATACATGGAGAAGGTAATTATCAACCATCAAGGTACATGGGTCAGCACAATTACACCATTAACATGTCACCCTGGCTGCCTGAATGGAGTTAGCCTCTGCCAATAGCAAGTTGGCTCCTGGGCACTAATGAGTAGCTAGGTAATTAGAGGTTGGCTTGATTCTAACTTACTCACAAGCAAACATACACACATAAACACACACACACACTCATATCTACAAATGTAACACATATCCGGCCCTAGGTATGTGTGTCTCTCACTGTTTCTCTCAGCCTAAATGGGTGGGCTAGCCATATGTCACAGCAGTTGTGCTGCATTAGTGCAGTGGGTGATATACTTTAATGAACCTGCTTCTGAGAAGGAAAGGAGGAGTGTTTCCCACATTTGTTTTAAATGCTAATTAATGTCAAAGTTTCCAGAAGTGGGAGGGTTAAAAGCAGTGGGGGACATGTGAAGGTAGTCGCGAGTGGTTAACCAGAGTAACTGACTAAGCAGACCACACAGTTATGTGAAACTAAGCTTATTTGAAGCCAACTACCCCAAAACATCATTCTTGCTCGCCAAACCCAATTTCAGCATAATGTGTAAGTGTTTCCTGAATTTTGTTATCTGGAACCTGCAAACACTATCTCTGTTTTTCTAGCTGTAACTATGTAATGTTACAGTGCACAATTTATTTTCCACATGTTGCTAGTTTCCCCTAGTTGTTTAAAATTAAAAGGATGTACAAACAAAATAATAGGAAAAATATAGATATCATCAAAAACTCAGGTAGTCGCTGTTTCCCAGTTATGGTGCAGTAAAAGCCCAGGCAGCACATTCAGTGCACCAGGAGTTACTGTGGTTCTGTCAGCTATGCCGAGTTATATTTATCAGTGAAGGTTACTCGCTATCAGACCTAGTAAGAAAGAAATTATGTGTGAAATATTAAAATGTATATTACTGTGTTTGTAAGTCTACCCACTCGCGAGGCAAGCAAAATCACATGGCATGCAAAGATGTGAGCAAATCAAGCATTAAGAAAATCTTTCTTTGCAAATCTCCTATAAGAGTCTATTTGTCCCTCTTAATACTTCTAAGAGGTGTCTTCATCAGTCTGTTAAAGTGACAGCATTCTGTTTTTCAGATATAGATCACATTTACATTAATGTTCCTCATGACATACCCATGATAGTGACAGAGTATGCACCATCAGTAAAGGATGAAATTAAAACCTACCAGCAGAGGTGTTATGGGCACCTGACCAGGATGCCTCCTGGACACATCCCTAGGAAGGCATTCTGTGCACTAGCAGGAGACAATGGGGCAGACCCAGGAGGGTCTGCAGGGGTTTATAATTCCTTCCAACCTGGGTATGCCATGGGATCCACTGGTAAGAGCTGCAAAAAGTGACTAGGGTTCTGGACACCTTGCATGCTTTGCTTGGACTGGTTTGCAAATATATTACAGATAATGCTATTGTAGATAATGATATTAAATTAACACCACCCTTGCCCCTCTGTTGACTCTGATGGCTGACTGCGACTCACACATTTAAAGAAAAAAAAAGACAAACTGATATATGCACACCACGTTTGATGAAGCAACCACTTTTCCTAGCACAAGATCAGCACAACATATTATCAGGCCTGAAGTGCCAGCCATCCAGGACTTCTGCAGACAGTGCCATAGGAAAACGGCCCAGTGGATCCTCTCTGATCCCAGCCACCCCAGCCATTCACTCTTCACGCTCCTGCTGCCAGGCAGGCGGTACAGGAGCATCCAGACCTGCAACAGCAGATTCAGGGACAGTTTCTACCCACAAGCCATCGGGCTACTGAACTGCTGAATTACTGGACAGTTCTCACATTATATATTGCAATAGTTTATGTATACATGACGTATTGCACAGTCATTGCACATGTACACACCATCACCTTGCACTATAGCTATATATGTGTGTATATGATACATATATATTAGTACTCTGTAATTTGTATATATTCTTTATAGTCTTTTTTATATAGTTTATTGTACATTCTTTTTATTTCATGTGCAATATTGCTTTTGGCTTATATGTGGAATATTGAGCGGTCTGTGTCTCTAAGACTTTCATTGCTGGTAGTGATATGCCATTGTTACACGTATATGACAATACTAAACTAAACTAAACTGACAATCTCAGAACAATCTCTGACTTATATTTTCCTCAACTGGATTTTGCTGAAAAAGTCACTGACAAAGACACAAATGTCTGGGCTGACATTCTGTATCCCTTTTCTTGGATGTGTGTGCACCTTATGCTCCACTGTGGCTTAGAATTTTTGTGCAGGCTAAGTGTATTTACACCATTTCCTTTCTGAGATTATGCATATGTGTGTATTCATACATATGCATGTGCTCATGTCTATCACTGTCCTTGTTTCCATGCCTGTCTCCTTCTCATCCTCTGGATTCACGAGTAGTATTAACATTAGCCTCTCTGTGTGCAGTGGGGATAGGACAGATCTTAGCCAGAGAGGAAATGAGGGATGGGATAAATGAGGGGAAAGAGGTCATCGTTGTCAGAGGAGGATAAGGGTGTGAATATTGCTGTGTAGAGAGCAGCAGGGAGTGGCACTGTGTAGCCAGGAAACATATAGAGACAAGAGTAGTAGGGAAGCCAAGCGAACGATTGTCAGGGAGTGGCAGGTCTTAGCTGGAGCATGGCTAAGTGGAGGGGGCATGGTTCTGTGTCACTCAGTCTGATTAGAGTTTAACTAGTCAAAACCAGTGCACCATGTGAGTTTAACACTGAGGATCCACTTCCATAGAAAACAACTTGTCATATTTGAAGATATCTGAACAGGTTTATATATTAGTTCAGATTTCTTTTTTTACAGAAACTTTTTCTTCTTCCAAATTTCAAGTGAGTTAGATCACAGAAAAGTGTAGTTATATTATAACTGCAACCAAGACCCATGGGTTCATGAGTGGGTAGGTTGGATAACCTTAAGTATAACTTAAAGAATAATGTTTATTTCAACTTGAGCATGTCATCTTTGCTTTAAAGAGTTTTAAAGAGCAAAATAAAAATCACATGAATAAAAACATGTAAATGTATGCTCTCTAGTCTGATAAAAAGAAAAATGTCTCCACATCTGGAGATACACATTTAGCTAATCACCTTGTAGCTCTGCCTGAACACCTGTGTTCATTTACATATATCTGAGACTGATATTCTGGGCACAACTAAATGATGCAATGGATTGCACTCATACTCATTTTTGCCTTAAAGGACAGATGGAAACAGGCTATGATTTGACACTGGATTAACTCTGCAAACAAACAAAAAAAAATATTTTGGTTGGATGCCACATATGTAAAAGCCTGTGAATACCATGTTATCTGTTTACCACCTATAACACACTTCAATCCCAACACACTGACTTCCGTTATGTCTCTGGCTCATATTACAAGGTAGGCCTGGGTAACATGGGAACCTAGCCAGATTAAAACCCCGACCTATTGTTCCAAAGATGGTAGTGTTGCCACTATACTATACAGCTGATATATAGCACATATACAGCTGCTGGGGGATCTTCTCCCAGATCTGGACCAGGGCCTCACTGAGCTCCTGGACAGTGTCAGGCGTCCAATTGGTTCTAAGTCCTCCCTGCGTGGGGGCCTCTCAATTAAATCAATTCATTCATGCTCCAATAACTGCCTGCATACTTTTGCCACATGAGACTGAGCATTGTCGTGCATCAGGAGGAACCCAGGACCCACAGACTCTGACAGTGGGTCCAAGGATTTCACCTACCTAATGACCCTGCTGGCAACCTGTTCCCTGGTCCCTGTCTGGGTTTGAATCCAGAATACCCCATAGCATCTCACTTTCTGGGATTTTTAAAGGGCCACACACCCAAATTAAAAAAAATAAATAAATAAAAACCTCTAGTAGGCCATCCTTCCATCTGCCCTTGGTAGACCGAAATGACCAGAGTCAACAGCACGGAAATGGAAAAAGCGCACTTTTGTTATCGGAGGCCTTTGGTCAAGGACATTTGTTTGATTGGTTTATTCAATTTTTATTCATTGAGGCAAGCTTTTGGTCAGGGCCCCTATTCACATACTTGGTACTCCTTTAAGTGTAGCATAAAGTCCTTGATCAAAAGCGTGTACACAGAATAGATCTACAGCATCTCCAACAAGTTATTATCTGGTGAGCATTGGGCTTCTTTTATTAGACTCATACAGTGAGTAAATACAAGTTTAATTAGATTTTTAAAAAATTACCATGACCTTTGAATCATAGCTTTTCATTACTACACACATGGAACATGCATAAAATAGACTTTTGTCACTGTAGTCAGATAGCATTGTTGTAGGTTAGTTTCAATAGTTTCTGTTAAAATTCCTGCTTATGACATAAAGTCATGACCTTTGCTTTCAATATATTCTGCCACTAAATTACTATAGACACACTGTCATGTCCTTAGAGCATGATTGTTAGGTAAAATATGATGGCACTGAGGTGAGTTTCAGGCCCACATAGTGGTTGAATAAATCATTGCCTACTTTTTTCTTCTATTCAAGATTCACAATATGCTTAAATCTACAAATACTACCTTTTATTGCTAAGTTTAAATTCTATTTGTGTGCTTATGCTCATCCTCCCCTTTTTCCTGCCATTGCTGCAGTGACAATCTTATTTCCCCAAAGAAATCATGAAAGTTCTTTTGATCTTGTTTAAAGGTTAATAGAATAAGTAAAATATTAGGAACACCTACAAATACTTAACAGATATCTGTCACAAATGATACAGCCACTCAATAATTTATAGTACTGGCACAGCAGTTCCCTCTGGATGGCATTAGCCTTACTAGGTAAGGTCTGATTCGATTTTGCAGATTCAGTCAATCATCCAGGCTGTCAGAATATTTTTTTTTTTCTGGAATCTAAGCACACATCCAATCTTACACGATATTCATATTGCTGCTTTAAGTAAAATCTGCCATTCTTGAATTTATATTATTCCTCATCTCTAAACAGATACTATGGTACTCTAAAACATGTTATATTGCCCATAATATCCAGATGCTCAACAGATATTTCCAGTAAAGTATATGTTAATGTGAAACATCAGACTCAGGCAAAACTAAATCAGCCACAGTTAACTCAAGGTAGGGGATTTTTACAAAAGCCAGGAAGACAATGTATTAGGAGCCCCTCATTGTGCCATTCTGGGACCCTGTTTCAATACATGGGTATTTTTAATTTTAAGTTTTTTCTGGGTGTTTCTGGCCTATCATGTACATTTTAGATAACTGAAAACTGAGCTTTTGAAAAGCACTTTCTAGGGTAAAGATTATCAGATACGAGTTCTGTGTTTGTGTGGACAAAAACATATTTTGAATTGCAACTTGCAATGCAATTGTGTACCATGTTATTGTCTGTAGGCTTCTGATTGGCCAATATTTCTTTATATCACCACATGTGGCTTGGACATGCTCTTGATAGCGCTTGACATTGTTTTTGCATTTTCATGTGGATGTAAATCACTTTTTAGAAAAAAATAACCATGCATGTGTGGATGTAGCCTTAGAGAAAAAGTCAAAGTAGATTTTCTGTGTGGAAAGTCAAGAATAGTTCTTAAGATTGGACAAAGCCTTAAATCTGTAAAAAAAAAAAAGTGTTAGTACACTGGTGTGCAAACGTTTGGGCACCCTAATAATTTTCACGATTTTCCTTCATAAATCATTGTTTAAATAATTATTGCACACTTATTGCACACATTATTGCTGATCCGAACAACCAGTGATTTAAAAAAGAAAATCATGTAAATTATGAGGGGTGTCCCAAACTCTTGCATACCACTGTATCTGACAAGGATTCCTGCATACTGCAATGGGTTTGTCTTTGAGAAATGTATCTATTTGTACATCTTTGAGTAACAAAAGCTTTTTGTCTACTAGGAAACAACATTCAACCTCAGAGAACCTAACTAGCGGTTTCCCTTGGTGACATCTCTGATTCCCATATTGGCAAGTCATTTACTAAACTTGTGTTCTCTTTCATTAACTACTATCCCTTCACTTGTAATCATTTCTTAGAAGAAAATTAAATGAAGCAAGGGAAATTGAAAATGACCACTTAAAGTCAAGATGAAATCATTAAAAAATGTTGGAAGAGAAAAATGAAAAAAGAGCCATGGATTTGATCCAGCTTTGGCAGGTGGTGTAGCAGGGCAGCAGGGAAAACTGACGCCATTAGAAATATAATAACCAGCAACAGTCCCGTTGACCTGTGCAGGTTTACTTTGTGAAATTAGCCAACCAAATTCTACAACACATGAGCAAATATTATGTGAGCCATCCTGGCAGCTTTCTGCCTGCTAGCTAGTACAAAGCTACTATAAAGTTGGAATATAAAACATATAAAACACACACAAATAAAAGGTTTTAAAAGCTTTTCCCCAGAAGGTTATACCTCTTCCACCATCTTTCTCCAATAAATTTCAGTTTAGAATTCATGAACCATAGATACCACAGTCTGTCATAACTCTGCACTGGTTTGTCTTTTGTTTTTGTAGAGGCTAATCTATAATTTCTTTGTCTGTTCTGTAATTCCATTTAACCTCTTCCTTCGTTGAATGAATGAAACGAAGCCGGTTTTACGCGTGGGACACTCTCGGCCGCAGCACGGTAAAACTACCGTGTTGCTCCTTCATCCATCTTTATTCTTCAACAAAAACATTTCTTCTTCATGGGCCTTAACAACAGAATTGTGCCCTCTGCCGTTCAATCGTACTAAATACATCTTCTTAACAGTTGTTTCTAAATCCAAATATTACAAATGAAATGTATTTCTTTTCAACCTTAATTATACAAATATAAAATACAAAAAGAAACCAATACATGACATAAATCACTTATAAATAAAGAAACTCTACAAAATGGTGCTTACATTCCGGCCCCTAATTGTTATTGCTGGGGCATAACAATTACCAAAATCACATAAGCAACATTTTCAAACCCTTTTGTCACTATAACAGAACTCTTAACTGTAAACAACATCATAAAATGATGGCTTTAACAAAACACATCACTCCTCCATTTCCAGTAAAAGACACAATTTGTCCACTGGTCTTTCCACAACACTGCTTTTTGTCTTAACCAAGACTCTTCTTACATGACCATTTGAATCACAAATTGCCTTTTCAACCTTTCCCATTAACCATGAACCTCTTGGTGCACTATCATCCACTATAAGAACAACATCACCAGGTTTTAAGTTTCTTTTCACATTTAACCATTTTTGTCTCTCAGTTTAGATAGCACAAAATTTCTGCCACTATGACCTGCTTGTTCATGAATATGTCTGAGAATCAACGAGGACACATAATGGTCCTGATGAAGTATCACAGGGTGTTTCACATTAGAAGGTAGAGCAGCTTTATCTAACCTTCCACCAACCCTTAAGATACCATTATCCAACACTGGATCTAGTTTCACAATGTGACTAGTCTTTTTGACCTCTTGACCCTTCTGTAGAGTTAAGATCTCATCTTTGTAACTTTGTTTTTGACAAAACTTAACAATCTCCATCTCTGCATTCTCTAGTTCTGTGACTGTTAGGTAACCATCTTTGTTCGATTTCTGCACTTTCTTAACCATTTTCTTTTGACATTGAGTATCGCTGGCTGACAAGGTTTTGTGTTCACATAACAGCTCTTGGAGGAGCCGTTTAAATCTCAACATCCAGGCAAATGCCTTTTTTAGTCTGTACCAATCTGAGTAGTAACAAATGAGTTGACTGATTGGATCAGTTTGCACAACATCAACATTAACACTCATAACCTTTACTTCTGCATCATCATGAATGTCCAATGATATCATTGGTGATGCTGGCCAAGATTGACTGTCCTTTAGTAGAAAGTCCGGACCCTGAATCCAGGATTTGTTTGACAGGAAATCTCTTGCTTTCATTCCCCTAGATGCGTAATCAGCAGGGTTCGACTCAGAGTTTACGTACCTCCACTGACTGACCTTGGAGTGATCTCTGATGAATGAAACTCGATTTGCAACAAAAGTCTTAAACCTGACGCTGTCATTCGCAATGTATCTCAACACTGTGGTACTATCAGACCAGAATGTGGATTCTTCAAGTGGCATCCTTAGCTCATCTCTCATCATTTTGTCAATTTTCACAGCTACAGCAGCCGCTGTTAGCTCTAATCTAGGAATAGTAATTTGCTTCAAAGGTGATACTCGTGATTTGCCAATCAAAAATGAGCAATGGGCTTCACCTTTTTCATTTTTGATGCGAAGGTATGCAACTACACCATACCCTCTCTCACTCGCATCTGCGAAATGATGCATTTGTGCAGATGTTACATTTCCAAACCCAACTGGCTTAAAACATCTGTCCACTGTAAATCCTTGCAGCTTTACAAAATCTGACAGCCACTGTTGTGACTTCCTAGCCATGTCAATTGGAATATCCTCATCCCATGACACTTTCTTCCCACACAGCTCCTGCAGAATCATTTTTGCTGGAAGGACAACTGGGGATACAAACCCTAAGGGATCATAGATTGAACTCACAAATGACAAAATACCACGCCTAGTTTGTGTCATTGGCTCTTCATTGATCTTGATTTTGAATGAGTCTGTTTCAATGAACCAATTTACTCCTAAAACTCGTTTATCTGGAAGTTTGTCATGACAAAGGTCTAATGCCTTAACTTCAGATGCTCTCTCTGTTTCAGGAATAGAGGCAAGAACAACTCTGCTGTTACTATTCCATTTAGTAAGATGAAAACCTCCACTTGCACATAGTTTTGTTAGCTCCTTTACTATAGCACAGGCCTCATCTTCATTCGACACAGATAAAAGGCAATCGTCTACATAAAAGTTATTCTGCACTGCACTAATGGCCACGAGTGACACCTCATGCGAAGCATCCTCTGCTGTTTTCTTCAAGGCAAAGTTGGCACAACTTGGCGACGATGTTGCACCAAACAAATGCACGGTCATTTTGAACTCACGTAGTGGTTCATCCAGATTTCCCTCAGGCCACCAGAGGAATCGAAGCATATCTGTATCCTCGGATGGGACTTTTACCTGATGATACATCGCCTCAATGTCTGACATTAAAGCAATGTAGTCGTGTCTGAAGCGAGTTAAAACACCAACTAATGTGTTTGTCAAGTCAGGACCTTGTAAAAGCTCCTTGTTCAGTGACTTTCCCTGAAATGAGGCGGCGCAATCAAAGACAACGCGGAGCTTTCCTTTCTGTGGGTGGTACACCCCATGATGCGGTATGTACCACAGTCTTCCATCATCACGTTCAAGTTGTTCATTTGACACAGGGACGGCATACTTCTTGTCTATGAGTTCAGACATGAACGCTGTGTACTCTTTATGAAAGTCTTTTCTTTTCAGCATTTTTCTTTTGAGGCTTTCTGCTCTCTGCACAACTAACTCACGGTTGTTGGGTAGTTTGACAGACTGATCTTTAAGAGGAAGGCTTATACAATAATGCCCTTCCACCTTTTTAACTGTGTCCTTGACGGAGTCCATGAATTTCACATCCACTCGCGACATTTCATGACGCTCTTCAGAAGCCTTTTCTGGAAAATCATGGTTAAACTGTTTCACACACAATGTTTCAATTTCAGACATTGATATGCGGTTCACAGAAACACTCTGTTCCCTTTCAGAGTCATTTCTTTCCAAAGGACCATTTATAACCCAACCTAGGATTGTACGGACTGCATAGGGACCATCATCTAAGCTGTGAATAATTTCCCAGGGTTCCATTGCCTTGTGAGCATTTGCTCCTATCAAGAGTCCAATGTCTGCATCTATTTCAGTCAGTTCTGCTCTGTGCAGATGGGGCCACTTTTCTAAGTCTGTCTGCATAGGAATGCTCTCTTTTGAAACTGGAATGTCCTTATGTGTGTACGTATCAGGTAAGTCAATGTACACATTTTCTGTTACACCACTTACTTCTAAGCCTGAAACAATGTAACTTGGCTGCAACCTTTTCTGACCCATAGTGTGGAGAAGGATTTGAGTTTTCTTTCCTTCTACACCAAGCTGTCTCATAAGCTTCTCTGAGCAAAAAGTTGCTTGGCTGCCATTGTCCAAAAATGCGTAAGTGTCAATTATCTTGTTGTTTTTCTTGAGCTTAACGTGAACTGGCACGATAGCCAAAACTGGGCTGCTATTACCGGCCCCAGTAGCGCCACACGTGCCACCTGTGATGGGGACAGGACTGGGAGCTTCAACATCTGAGCTTCCAGTATCATCATTTGGCTCACTGTCTACTGCTACATCCTTTGTCTTATCATAGTGGAGCAAACCAGGATGTCGTTTGGAACAGTAGTCGCATTGCATTCGCTTCTTGCAGTCTTTACTCAAATGCCCTTTGGTTAGGCATGAAAAGCAAAGTCCTTTTCCTTTAAGGAACTCTACTCTCTCTTTGTGAGGCAGTTTTCTTACTTTCTGACAGTCAGCAAGTGAGTGATTTCTCTCACAATACACACATGGTCTTTGAAAGGCATCAACCATCTGACGCATGGTGCCTTTGTTTGCATCTAGCAACCTTTCTTTTTTTGCAGGTGCCACGCTAGTGGCAAATGCACTGCCCTTTGGTCTAAATGTCTTTTCTGGTTTTGAGTATTGCTTACACTTGTCATGAGTATCTTTAATGTCACCAAATAAAGGATCTGATGCTATCTTAGCTTGTCTGTTCAGGAATTTCACTAAATCTGGAAACCTAGCTCTTCTTCCAGAGTTCTCTTGGATGTTGAAAGCTGAGACTCTCCACATTTCTCTCATCTTATAGGGCAACTTGGCAACTATGACTCTGAGATTTGTGGGGTTGTCTAGTTCCTCAAGATAGTTAATATCTTGCATGGCATTATTACACCCAGTTAGAAACAGTGAGTAACTATGAAGACCTTTGGTATCATCTGCTTTCAGCTGAGGCCAACTTATGGCCTTGTTCAGGTAAGCTGTCGCTATTTTGATGTCATTGCCATAATGATAATGTAAGAGTTTCATTGCCTCGTGATAGCCTTTTTGTGGGCTCATGTGTTGGCAACTTCTGACCAAGTCTCTAGGCTCACCTCTTGTGAACTGTTCAAGGTAATAGATCTTGTCACTATCATTATCTGTCTTGCTACTGATTGTATGGTCAAAGGCTCTAAGGAATGGTTTGAATTCTAAGGGATCACCACTGAAAATGGGAACATCTCTGTGAGGTAAATTTGTGAGTCTTTGTTGCTTAACCAACATCTCTGTAATACTATTCTGTTTCAGCATTACTTCACACAAATGAACCTTTGTATCCATTTCAACCCTTTGAGAAGGAGGCTCCTGTTTAGTTTGGTACTGTGGTCCACTTAAGTGAGTATTTGACTGTCTGTTGATACCAACTGGGAGCAAACCACTAAATGAGTCTGCATGGCAAGAAGTTACACTTCTCTTTCCACTGTCCTCATACTCACACTCCTCCAGTACTCTTATCTTTGCAGTGGAAGCAGCAATTTCGGTTTCAATTTCCAGCTGCTCCTTCCTTGCCTTTAACTTCAGCTCTTCCAACTCCAGAGCTTGTTTTTCCATCAGCTTTGCTGCCTTTGCCATCAGTGAGGCTCTTTCTGCTTGTTCCTTGCGACGTGC
>JAMQGT020002680.1:10000-41788 GCA_024447675.2 Pterophyllum scalare | reverse complement strand
GGACTTTGCCAATAAGGATTCTAGCCAGTAGATGTGCAGTAAAACGAGGAGGACAAGAGAATTTTTACAAAGAATGCCTTTTTTACTGAAAGAACACACACAAATCTCTGCATATGTAACTACATGCAACCTTCAAGTTCTTTAACAAAAACATTGTCTAAGACTAATCTAACTGCCAAATAACAGTAGTGCAATGGACGCAACTCTCTTCAAGGTACGCAAACGTTGGTGCTGCAGTGTTAGCAATACGAGAATCAACCAAGGCTACATAACAATAACATTTACCATATTGCTGACGCTTGACTGGGGGTCAAGGACTTTAAATTAATTTGTTAAATTAAAATTAAATATGTGCTCATTTTGACTTTGTTACCACCAACACATGAGCTCAAAAAGTTAGTTTATGATCGGTGAATCAATATACTGGAAAAGATATTCAAGAACAAGAAACATTTTATAGCTAATTATGTTAATTATTAAGGTTACGAGGTATAAAAAAGTAGCACATAGAATTTGAAGTTTCCAGAAGTAAAGCAGAGTTTGTGGTGTTTGCATAGGTATTAAATATGCAGTTTGAAGGATTATGGGTATGCAAATTACCCAAGATGTGCTTGCGCAGTCCAGCACAAAGGGGAAGGGAAGTGATGTAGAAAAAAATAAGGCATGGGCTCCATGCAGGATCAGCGCACTATGATGGGGATCAGAGTGGTGTTACTTTTAGGCAGCCTCAAGCTGTTGTTGCTGTTTACTGTCACCAGGGGGCAGTGTGTGGGCTACTCTTCATGTTTGCGCTGTTGTTGGTCCTTTTAGCTGTGCTCATAGAATGATGGGCGTAGCTATTCTGACATCACCAGCCGGCGTTTTGAAGAAGATCGTTTTTGCTGTCGCCTTCTTGGTTTTTGAAACTAAGATGCTGCGAGCGAGGGGCAGATCAGACCGTGGAGCTTCACACTCATTGGCTGACGACTTGTCAGTCACAAGTTGTTAGGCAGTGAGCATACCCCTGATCATCCTGCTTTCTGAAACACAGAATGATCAAATTTACACTAAAGACTTTATGATGTATTACATGTGGCCCAGAACAAGTGACTGAGCCCAAGAACACATCGGGATAGTTTTTACTGAGGGCCGTTTTCCCATAAATTTCAATGGGGCTGGAAGTCTTCTTGCTGCCACAATTATCGCCCCCTGGAGGCCATGAAAAAGAACAGGTTTAAGGCACTTCTGCGTTGGCTTCACTTTTCAGACCAGGAAGCTGCGTCCATCTGTCATACTGTTACAGATCAATACCTGTTATCCATGAACTACTCCTACATGTGTTTGTGTGATCAAATTAGGCATTGGTCATGCTGCACTGCAAACTTCTTAAAGTACATTTAAAAAGAGCAAAGAAAAGAACATGAACATATACAAAATACAGGAAATCCTGCCCAGTGACTGAGCTGCCTCTGTGGAGATTTGTGCTCTCTGAGTTCTTCTTGTTATCCATTTTAACTGTTTTAAAAGAAGAACTCCTCCATTTACTGCAGTTAGAAAAAAACTTTAAGCTAAAGTTTATCTCTGAAAATGTATGGCAAAAGTTTTAATTCTAGTGTTTTTATAAAAATGTTTCCATTCATGTAAATAATAATAATAATTTTTGAGACACCGTACAAACCATAAAGCAAAACTTTGGTTACGCAAGGTTTGGGGTGTGGGAAAGAGACTGCTTTGGTTTGAGGCTAGGGTTAAGATTTTCCCCGTCAGCTGACATTTTGCTGTTAGCAGAAATAAGTGGGGTAACACGAGGCCCGAGCTCTGTGTTTGGGACCAACGGCAACTGCATCAGCCAGCTTTCCTCTGAGCACTTGGCTCCGTCTGCACAGCTGCCGCTTAAACCTTTACTGAATAATTACAGTGACTTTGATATCAGTCTGTGCTTTTGCACTAAATGGTGCAGCAAAGTTACAGAAACAGAAGGTTGTAAGACCTTCTGGATCCCAGCACACCTTAACAGGACTTAATAAAGCCAAAGATCATAGAGATTACCGCAGGTGAAATGAAACTTGAGCTCTGACCCCGACACACATGCACACATAGAGTGTTTTGGCTTGAACTTGTCCTTGCCCTTAGTTAATTAAAGGATTTAGTAGGCTAATTAGTAGATTATTAAATAGGGGACACATGGTGTTCCTACTGTGCTCTGAGGTTTGCGTCACCTGAGTTATCAAGACTAATCCCTTCTAACTGGAGCAATAGAGAGGAGGTTGTAAACAATAGCTGGTATCACAGTGGTTAAGACAGTCTTGGATCCAGATAGTAAGTAGAGTAATCTCAGGAAGGGATTGACCAATTATTGGCTTTGGAAGGATCATTCTAAGCTTGTGTACTTAATGGAAAATTCATTGAAACCACCCTTTGAACCCTTTAACTGACTTAATTTGATTTATGGTTTGTTATGGAAATGCTGTGAGAAAAGCTTTTCACTTGTGCGTGATTAACCTTTCAGGTGTGGAATGTAAAATATAAATGCACTGATTATGGGCGAACCTGGTATGAGTTTACTGCAGGTATGGGTTTCATTTCTGAAGTCTGCAGTGAGTTTTCTTCATGTCACCTTTTAAGTTTCCTCTCCCTTCCAGATAAGGAAACAGTGATGTTCTGTACTATCTGTCAAACTAGATAATGAGCAGCCAGGCTGGCCTTGAGGGCTCTTCAGAGGCAGAAGACTCGGCCAGCTTATTCTGCCCCATAAAGGCTCTACTGAGCATTTCAGACCTCACCAAACAAATGGACTTACTGTGGAAAAAAAACATTTTGGACCTGGATTTTGGTGGCTACAAAGGAACCATTAAAAACATGCTTGTGTCGCCTTATGCATGTTCATCACTCCCCGCAGGGCAATAAGATAACAAAGGCCAAAAAAATGTGATATAAGAATGTGCGTATAATGACATTTAGTCTGCAGTTTGTGTTGTACCTCGATTTTCCTAGTTAGCAAATGACTGCCCAGTTATTGTTTTCATAAATAATCAGGAGGCATCCTTCAGTTTAGGAGCAGCTGGCTCTGTTTGGGGCTCCAAAGATTCTTGAGGCTCATATTTGGGTCTTTAACAGATAAATACTTCAATGTGTCTCAGTTTTTTCGGCCTTTTTATATATATTTTTTCTTTCAGATTTTTGTCCCTGAGCACGAAGCGTAGAGCAGGTTTATCAGAATTTTTCCATCAGGTGGAAGAAACATGTTGCTGATAGGATCAATGAGACTGAAGCTAATCAGAACCATAAAACTAAAGATGCTAAAGTACTCCACACTAAGGGAATCTGCAGATTTTGGGTTGTAACTGGTGATTGATTGCCAGCAAAAAATTTTTTTAAATAATTTTTGACTGACATAAATGTGAGAATTAACTGTGATATTGATTCCAGTTGGCATTGCCCAGCATTAGATAATAGCATCGGTTTTCAAATTAGCTCTTGCACATCTCTGAACGTGCAGTCGCTCGAAGTGTTCGTGCGAGCTCGTGTGTATTTGTTTGAGCTCAGTATTGGCAAAGTGAGGATTTTCAATTATGAGTGGCTTTGCTGGAAGAATAAACAGTGAAACTATTGGCTAACCATTCATATCATTTGCAATTAGTGTAAGAACTAAAGCGTGATTTTCCTCCCTGTCCCGCGCTCCGTCTCTCATCCCGCGGTTTAATTGGCGTTTTTGTGAAAAAATGTGAAAAAGTCACTAAGACGGCAACAGCTTTCCATTCAAAGAGATTATGGATGGAAGAGTTACCAGTGAGAGCAAATAGCCTTTTGTAATCCTCGGAGGACATTTAATTAACTGGCCTCCCTTTCAGTTTTTTCCCTTTTTCTGTCTTGCTTTCTTAGACCCTCTCAATCTCTTTCTCACTCTTTTTCTTGCCTTTTTTCTTTTTTTTGTCTCACTCCATTTGTCTGCTTTGTTTTGAAGATGTGAGGGCGGCACTCATGCATGGAGGCACACACACACAGACACACACACGCACACACACAGGTATACCAAAACTCTTTTCTTCAGTGGCAGGAAGACTGAAGCAGTTAGTTCTGCATGTTAGCACTAAATGAGAGAAAGTGAGAGAGCGGGGAGGGGCTGAACTCCACTTCATACTCTCTGTTCTGTCAGCATAATGTGGAGCAGGAGGGGATGCAGAGAAAATGAGGTAGCAGAGTTAGAAAGGTGCCGACTGAGGTCACTGAGGGAGCGCAGCAGAGAAAGGAGGGCCCTCTTTCTGATTCTAAATATGTGCCTTCATATTTATACTGACCTCTTCAAGCTCCATGATTTATGCAGTGATGTAACATATTTACATATAGACTTAAACAGATTAATCAGTTGCATCATATTCTGTGTACCACATCTATTTTAAAAAAGCCTCTCTAGCTGGCGCTGCTCCTTAGCACTTTAAGGCATCGAATGACTCATAACTGTTCTTGTTTCACGGAGAGATTCGAGGCTTTTGGACACATTTTATTTTGACAGTTTGCTTCCCATGATGTACTGTTTATCCTTAATAAGTCGATGTGCTGAAGATGTGTACTTTGCTGTGAATTGGTGTAATTTTTTTCATATAATTGACTTCATAATGCGCCCTGCTGCAGAGCAATTTCCCAGCTGAAATTTTAGAAGTGTCCCAAGCTGATCCCGAGGATGTGCGCTGAGGCTGATCACGGCATATTTCAATGATCAGGGCAGGCTCAAATAAAGCAGACCTTAATCTGATCCCTGCTTCATTGTATTTTGCGGCATGTTTTCCACCTCTGCCTGCTAGTCTTCCTGCTCTGTAACAGCCCAGTTCTACACTGCAGGCATTTTACTTGGAGAGTGAAAATTGTGGTGTGAATCTGAAAAATTATTTTCTCACAGTGCCCACATTCACTTGGCATTGTTTCCACCAGATCAGGAAGCAGGAAAACGTGCCTGCTCATTAGCCTGTTACAGCCCGGTGTTTTTACATGGAACCACTCACTCTCTGTGACAGTGGCGAGCATTGGAGCGGGATTGTAAAGGTGTTTCTGCTTCAAATAAATGTATGTCCATCTCTGAGAACCCTGCATTATCAGTTTACAACGAAAAGATTGATTAAATTAAATGACGGCATTTTCAGGGTTTTTTTTTTCCCCTAGTCCTTCATTTGTGCCAGAATCTGTCAGAACAGGATGAGGAACCTCCAGGATGGAGTCCAAATCTGTGAATATTTAGAGGGATGCTTAATGTCATTCTTTTATTTCCTGTTGAAGTTACTTGTACATTCATCATTTGCCTATTTTGAAAATAAATCCCTTTGGAGCTGTGATACCACATGAGGACATCAGGAGTGGCAGAGAGAGAAGTATGTGAGGCTAATGCAGGGCATGTGTGAGGACAGTGACACTGTGGTGAGGTGTGCGGTATGAGTGGCAAATGGGTTTAAGGTGGGGGCGGGATTACATCAGGGATCGGCTCTGAGCCCCTTCTCGTTTGCAGTGGTGATGGACAGGCTGACAGATGAGGTCAGGCAGGAGTCTCTGTGGACTCTGATGTTTGCAGATGACACTGTGATCTGCAGTGAGAGCAGGGAGCAGGTGGAGGTATGCTCTGGAGAACAGAGGGATGAAAGTCAGGTGACAGAATACACGTGTTAATGAGAGGGAGACGGATGGAAAGGTGAGCATGTAAGGAGCAGAGGGAATGAAGGTGGATGAGTTTAAATACCTGGGATCGACCATCTGATGCAACGGATAAGAGTGGAGAAGAGAAGAGAGAGCAGGCAGGGTGGAGTGGGTGGAGACGGGTGTCAGGGGTGATCGGTCACAGAAGGAAAGCCGCAAGAGCGAAAGGGAAGGTTTACAAGATGGTAGTGAGACCTGCTGTGATGGATGGTTTGGAGATGGTGGCGCTAACAAAAAGACTGGAGGCTGAGCTGGAGCTGCTCAGATCTTCACTGGGAGAGACCAGAATGGAGAAGATTAGAAATGAGTCCACCAGACGAACGGCTCAGGATGAGCACTTTGGAAACAAAGATGGTTTGGACATGTGCAGAGGAGGGAGATACATATGCTGGACAAAGGATGTTTAACATGGAGCTGCCGGGAAGGAGGAAAAGAGGAAGACCATAGAAAAGATTCATGGATGAAGGAGGACATGCAGAGGGTTGGTGTGACAGGGTGAGATGGAGGTAGATGATGCTCTGTGCCGACCCCTAAAGGGGGAAAGAAAATGAAGATGACTGTTTTGAAAATTTTTCAAACAGATGAAGTTGAGATTCTCTGGTTATAGTCTGAACTCCTAAACTATTCATGTGATTTAAACCTCAGCAACGAGGAGGAAGCTGAAAAAATTTACTTCATTAAGAATTCTTCAAACCAGTGGGTCAGGCTTTTTGTTTAGGTGCTGTGCTGTGATAGTACAAAAACACAGTGGAGAGGATCAGTAGACGGGCACTTTGTTATTTTGTAGCCTGTTTGCTTTACATAGTTTTATTAGACCTTTTACTCTTATTCCAAATGTCCCTGTTTTTTCCCTGTTCACTTGAATCAACCAGCAGAAGGGGGAAAACAGGACAGTGAAGGGGCGGGCAAAAGGAGAGCTGCAAGCTGGAAATGCTCATTTATTCCAAATGAAATAAAGGGATGGTGTATTAGCATGGCTCCTTAACCTCATCCCTGAGCCCTTGAAATAGCACCTTATCTTGTAGTGTGACCTTCTGATTGCAAACTAAGCAATGGGAGTGCTGGGTTCTACTCAACAAGCACTTTGGCATTGGGACCACTGCTGTTGTGCCCTCCATGGTGCAGGAGACCTCAGCATGGCTTTACACATGTATGTACATGTGTGCATTCCCAAAGCGCCACATGCATCTTTTCCTAAATTAATTATGAAATGATTTTTAAATGCAAAAACCATGAACGTCAGGTGCTTTGTAACAAATAAATAACAGATGAATATAAGCAGCCGTGAGTTTCTCGACTGCCGCTAACGATGGTAGTTCTTGTTCTGCGCTTTAGCCTCGTGAGCTCAGTGCTGCAGACGTGAACCAGTTTACCTGCTCAGGTTGGCCCACCAGCTGGCAGCAGAGCAGAACATGGACTGTCCTCATCAGCTGCAATCCAGGCCTGGGATCTGTTTAAGCGGCGCCTGAATGTACTGCTTGACCCATATCAATGTGCCAATATTAGTCAAACGCAACAAGCAGCTGATAAACGAATAAACACAAACAAAGAATCTGTGACTTGTTGTGACAATAAAACAAGATTATTTTTAAACACAACTGTCATGTTAGTAAAGACTCATAACAAAGGTTAGGGAATGTGGTTATGTTTTGTGTATCTGAAAGAAAACAAATATCAGCTGATGTGTCAGATTTTTACCTGAATGATATTACAAACTGCTGCAACAGCTGCCCACCCTCCCAGGAGGGAAGAGAGAATGGGAAGGGCCGGTACTCGTTAGCAGTGATTGAACGTGAAAATAAGAGCACGGGGACTGTCAGCTAGTAAATTTATTGCGGATGGCATCGTGGGAGGAATGAAAAATAAAAAAAATTTAAAAAAAGCTAAAATGAGTCACCAGACATGTTTGGGGATAAACTGTGAAACTAAATATTAAGTGTTTGTGGGGGTAACTGTAACTTGTCACAGACATAATATTAGTAATTGCAGCAGTAAATAGCAGTCTTTTTTTTTTTTTTAAATGGAGGCATCACTAATGATGCTGTTTCTGCCTTTGCTCTTCTTGTGTTTGCTTTTGTCCTGCTTGGTTTCTAAATTCAAATAGTGAAAAGGCTGCATGTTGTTACAGGAGGGACTTGCAACATTTCTTCAACTTTGACCACAGTTTACTGTTTTTGGTTCATGTTAATCGAGTCATAGTATGATCAAAAGACAAACACAGCAGCCATTTTTCATTAGGGGGTGTTTGAGCACAGACGTCTGGGACTCTACACATGCTGTATGTGGTCTGAAAACAAGATGAGAAGGAAGCACTGTGGGAGAATGAACATTTAGAAATGCTTGGACGAGGTTGGTGGCCGTGGAAAAGCTTCTATGGCACTATTAGTAATTGCAGGTCCCACTGTTTCTAGGGATTGCAACATATCATTAGATCCACTAAGATGCATTAGTGATGGGGACGGCAGTAGTGCCATGCTGCATCTCCCAAGGTCCTCCTTTAGCCACTAATCCACTCGTGATTGTTATTAGTGAGAAAGGCGTGTGTGTGTGTGTGTGTGCGCGCGATCCATTTTGGCGTAATACTCTGTATATTAGCCTGGTGATTTATCATCTTGGAAATGCTGTCCCTTCTTTCCCAAAGCTGCATTGTCCTTTTTGCCAATTAATTTTGAATCTGTTACGGCCACATAGAGGAAGAAAGAGTGGGAGATTATCAACAAATACACTGACTGAACCACAAAGTCAAGTGGTGTGCTATATATTTTTAGGAAGAAATGGCTGCTTAATTCTGCTCCTCTGTCTTCTTTTGATGTCTTCTTCTGTTTTTCTTGGTAATGTCCCCCCTCATCTCTAATACCACTGATTTATGCAGTTGCTTTCTCGTGTTTTTCTTTTTCTTTCTCTTCCTAATTCTTCCATCTTCCACTTTTCGTTGTTCTGCTGTTTCTATAACAACCGCAGGGTCATTTTTCAGTCTCTGCGCTTCACTCTTAATCCTGTTCATGCGACACTCGGCTCTTATTTTCTTGCCGCTTTTTCCCACTGTGCTCCATATATTGCATGATTGCACCCTCTTGTCCTGAAAATATATTTAGAACTTAATGTCTTTTTTCCTTAGATCTTCTGTCTGTCCACTTTGCATTATTTATTGCACAGTCATAAGCACAATGGACTTTTCTCATCTTGCTACTTGCATTTGTGACTCCAAATACGAATTTGAGGGATTTGGGATTTTTTTTCCAGCAGGTATCAAAGCTGACACAAATGAGAGCAAGTCTCTGGCTCCAGTCCTGAAATTACTCCTCTGCTTCCCTGCTGTGACCAGCTAGCACTGATGTGCCGTGTGCGTTTGTGGGTGGAAGGGTGGGTGTATTGATGAGGACTGTATGGGACCTCGCTGTGTTTTACCAGTGTCACTATGATTGCTGTTTACTGTGGATGCAGATTGCGCGGCACTGATTATGATTACTGGTTGAAATGTGGAGATGGCCTCCGCATTTTCTTTTGGATTACATTTCCATTGTCTGTTGTTCACATGGAACATTCAAGGAGGAACACAGGGAGGTGATAGTTTAAGAAAGTGTAACCGAATACATCATTTCTGTTTTGTATCTGTTTGTTGTTTGTGTGTGAACATGACTTTTTGCTATGCTTTTACTTTGCTTAAACCCTGGTTACAGTAATCTGAATTATAATCCTGAAATGTATGAGCTTTGAACTTGATTGTTATGGTTGTAGCATTAGCAGTAGTTTATAGCAGTATGTGGTGTAACGTGTACCTATGCTTAGATTTGTGGAGTGAGTTGCTGATTCAGAGTCCCAGATTGTGCAGGATCACTATTTTTCATTGTTGCGTAATCTGTCAGATGCTTAGTGAATTAATTATGACATGAAATATTTTAAAAGGCAAAAAAATGTTCACGGTTTCTGATTTCTTTAAGTTAGGTGGGTTTTTTTTTCTTTTTCTGACCAACAGTCCAAGTGTTCATTTACAGTTATGTGAAGAAAGTTGAGAAATCCTCACATTAAAGAAGATAAAGAGTCGCTTGAAAAACTGGATACTTTTAAAATGATCAAACACTACATAAACAGTAAGCTTCAGACCTGTCTGATATAGAGGGCTAAAAGTGCCAAAATTAAATGAATACATTATTAAATAATGTTTCCTTAATTAACTAAATCCAAGTGTTTAAATGTTTCACTGATTAAAATTGTAAATATATTATATACATAATATATAGATAACACTATAACAGCTTCAGCTCTTCTGGGAAGGCTTTCCACAGGTTTAGGAGTGTTTCTGGGAATTTCTGACCGTTCTTCTGTGAGGTCAGACACTGATGTTGGAGAGAAGGCCTGGCTCACAGTCTCCACTCTAATCCATCCCAAAGGTGTTCTATCAGGCTGAGGCCAGTCAAGTTCTTCCACACCAAACTGGCTCATCCATGTCTTTATGGAGCTGCTTTGTGCACTGGCGGCTGTTTGTTGTGTTTGTTTACACCACTGCATCCGACGCTTTGCATTGAGCTTGGTGATGGAAGGCTTGGATGCAGCTGCCATGGAAACCCATCCCATGAAGCTCTCTACACACTGTTCTTTACGGTGAAAATACCAAGGACTTCACCAACAAGGTCTACAATCTTACACTGAATCCAGATGAAACCAGTGTCTTTGATGTGGTTTCACCTCTCACTTGTATATCTACAACTGAGGCAGTGGAGACGGTCAGAAAACAACTGAAGCAATGCAGCTCCTTACACAACAGCTGTATCCCAGATCAGAATTACACACTGTTAGCCCTCTGCCCTACTACCACATATTTCAAATACAACAAGGATTTCTACAGACAGAAGCATGGTTTTGCCATGGGCTTCCCAGTCTCACCCATTGTAACCAACCGTTACATGGCAGAAGTAAAGCTCTTGGTTCTTTCAAAGGGATGGCACCTAGCTACAGATACAGATATGTTGATGACACCTGGGCAAAAATCAAAACCCAGGAAGTAGAAGCCTTCACTTGCCACATCAACTCAGTGGATAAAATCATTAAGTTCACCAGGGAGGACACTGGGGATAATAGGTTACCATTCCTGGATTGTGTGGTGCTTATTGAGGAAGATGGAAGCCTCAACGTTGAAGTTTACTGAAAGCCCACACACACAGACCAGTACCTACTCTTTGACTCCCACCACCCTCTGGAACACAAACTTGAGGTGATCAGGACCCTGCAACACCGGGCAGAGAACATTCTCTCTAAGGCAGAAGGGAAACAAAAGGAACACACACACACATGTAAAGGAGGTCAGACACCAAAGGGAGTGACAAATGGAACAACATCCCTTATGTGGCAGGTTTGTCAGAGAAACTCAGGAGAGCATTCTCCAAGCATGACATCCCAGCATACTTCAAACCAAGCCACACCCTAAGACAAAAACTGGACCGGGAAGACAGACGGTTTGAAAAAGGAGCAAAACAAGCATCTATGACCACTGTGAACAACCATCATTGAACAGAGTTCAATTACGGCTCCGGCTGTCAGCCACCTACAGTGCAGTTTTGAGATCTCTTTCCAGGCGCCTCAACCCCCTATTCACAGCCTACATCAGGTGACCTCAAAAGGCCACATGATAAGGTGGGGCAAGGTCTCACAGTGGTTATGCCTGAAACCCCTAGTGGTAATGACCTTTTTTCGCACCTTGACTCATGTGATGACACACATGATCAATAGTGGGTCAAAGACCACCTCCAAAGGGGGCAGCCCCCACTAGGGTTTAAAGACCTGGGGTACACCACCTTTTGGTTTTAGAGCCGAAGAAGCTTCTTGGATAAGAGGTGAAACATCTTCAAAGAAAGTGAAAGAAGTCCAGTTGTCTTTTTCAAGCTCTTGAGACAATCATGAAGTGGATGTCTGAGAATCTGAACAGACATTTAGTCTTCAGTGTTTTCTCTAGATGGTTAACCAGGTCAGCTGATGTCTGTCCATCTTTCTTACGTATTTAAAGTGTGCATACACACTGTGACGTCACTTTTTGGTTACTGGACTCTGCATTTGAAAAAATGCTCCTGACACCACAAACAGAGGTCCAGTTCAGTGACACGAATTAGCAGAGGTGAGACCTAGCAGACCGCATTTTGACATGGCAGTCTAAGGAGATTGACTCAGTGTTGGAGCCGCCCTCAAGTGGCCCCTCCATGTACTGCAGTTTTTGGCACTTTGCATCATTTCATTTTTCAGCCCCACAGGTTGGTTTTAGATTAATTTACACTTGCTAGAAGGCGTTATCACACTAGCAGTAGGCTAATGAGTTGTCATCAACTGGAGAAACACACTTCTTCTCTCCAGTCTGCTCTGCTGCTCCGCTCCATGGTCATCTCCACCCCCCACCCCCACCCAACTCTCTCTCTCTCACACACACACACACATGCACACACACACATGCATGCACACACACACACAGTGACATGTTTGTGTAACCATAACAATGCAAAATGCAGTAGAGATGCTCACAAATATGGTATTTGACTTAAATTTGTCTGCCAGACACCACAGTTAACTGTCTCCATTCTGCCTTCTTCTTTTCCCCGTTCTTCAGGTCCAGAGTGGTACTTGGTCAGATTGGAGTTAACTGTGACAGATGTAAATGACAACATCCCAGAATGGAGCATGGTTCCTGCTCCCTACCTCGCTGTGGTTTCTCCTGATGCCCCTGCAGGTTCACTGGTCTACAAGCTCTTTGCTCAGGATGGGGATGAAGGCAACAATGGTGAAGTGGAGTACTTTTTGTCTGATGGTAGGCTATTTTTCTCCAGCATGATGGTTTAATGATGGTTTAAAGAAGCAGGGTGACTGCTTACCCTCTTTCTCTGCTATGACATATGAAAATGTTTGCAGTAGTTGGTAATAAATAATATTTAACCCAGTGAACCCACACTGGGTTTTGAATCTAAAGCCTTAATCTGTTAACAGCTATAAGAGATTTAGGTAGCAGAAAGTAAACCAGAGAACATTCTCAGTGATTATGATGAAGGAAGTAAACAAATGTATAAACAAAACCTCTGAACAAAGATATTTATTGTTGGTCTTGGCATATAAAAAAACCAGTCTCAGTTGTATAAATGATTTGTTTGGTTTAAAATGTTTTATTCTTTTTGATCAGTGCTTTTAATTTAAAATGTTTGCCATGATGCAGAACCAAGTATGCCTCTCTCTCTCTTTGAGATGATGCAGTGCTGCTGTTACATACGCACACAGTGTTTTTCCTCTATGCAAAATAATTTTTGTATTGTCTTCTATTTAATGATTTCTTGTCCCCATTTTCGAATCTATTTAAAAAGATGTATTTTTTAAATTTTCCTCATTGGGATGCATCGGAATAAACTGAAGAAATGATAAGAAAAAAAATCAACTTTAATGTTACTATATAGACTAAACTCATTTAAATTGGTGTTTTATCCATTAAAGGCTTAATCCCACCTGTCAAAGTGTAACTTTTGTAAATGGGGTATATTTGGTCTTTTTATTCTGAATACAGGTTATGAAATTTAACACCCCAGTTCCTCTGCTTTTTGCATTTCTCATTTCAGCAGCTTGGAAAACTGACTGCCCAGTTTTATTGGTGCAGCTTCTGAAAGCAACTGTTTGGACAGAGCTTCTTGCCCTGCAGTCCTTTTCACTGATGACTCTGTTGCTGTGCATTCTCCTTATTTGAATATCTTGCCTTTGATGTATTACCTTTCTTTATCTTATCAAACAAATCATCTGCAGGCGGTGATGGTCGCTTTGAAGTGGACAGGAAGACAGGCCAGGTACGAACTACGGGCCTCCCCCTTCAGCGGGACAGGGAATACCTGCTGACAGTGGTGGCTGCTGACCGGTTGGGCAGCCGCAGTGCTCCTGCTGTCGTCTCTGTGGTTGCTGGACCCCGGCCACCGCAGATTTACCAATGCCTCCTTCACTATTGCAATACCGGAAAACACCCCTGAAGGACAACCGTGAGTTTACACTGAAATTCTTCACTAGACATCCAAATGAAGCAGTACATGATATAGACTCACGCATCTGTGCACACAGATGTCTTTCAGCTGTTTTCCTTTCCCTCAGTCATGATTGATATTCATGCTGACATATATTACTTTGCTTATGTCTGAAAAGACACGCTGTGGACATTTATTGTGCACACATTTTTGGGAGCTACGATCACATATCTTCATGTTATACAGCCTGGATCCATACTGTGACTCATTTAGCCTTTAGCATGTGCAGCACAGTAAGAAGATTGCCTTCTGGTATTTATTTACATACACTGTAGGAATGGATCTCATTTTGTCAATGTAACAAGAAGAAGAATGTAATAAGAATATTCTCGACTGTGCAACTTGATGATGACAAAAAATAGTTTTGTTAAACATGTGTTAAGATAGACTCAGTGAGAAAATAAATAAAATATCAACTATGGCATTATTTCATGTTGACTGTGAAGTTGAGCTCAGCTGCAGTTCTGGGAGATCAGCTACACTCAGTGCCAGCCATCAGCTTTTCTCAGCTTATACCCATCCACATATCCACTTAGAGTGCCCTTTATGAGATTTGCTATTGATGTTTCTTTAGCCTGACTTCAGGTACTGTGCATCTGTAAGCTGCTTTGCAACCCACCTTAAGGTAGTGTGTAGGTCTTAATGCATCTTCTCACTGAGATAGCAGTAGGACAACAAACAAGCTTAATGTATCAGGGCACGATAACAGCCGGGGACCCATCGTATAAGCAAGTACCTACTGCCATAGCTCAACTAGTTTTTCTTCTTTGTTGACATTTAAGTTCATTTAATTTTTTTTTCTTAAGTCCTGGGATAGAGTTGATCAACATGTTACTGGCTGAATTTCTGGTGGTTGGTTGGTAGAAATATGTTGCCAGTTCTGCCTGCTTTGTTCTGTGCTGGGCCCTTGCTGTTGCTCTTCAGAACACAACCATGCAGTACCACCAAATATGCAGATGCAGTGGCAATAATCTTTTTGACTTCAGTCATCAGTTTTAATTTGTCTGTCAAAAATTAGTCATCTATAAACACTCACAAGGGATTCCAGGTTTAGAAACACATGCCAATCCAGTTTAAAAGATCTGAATGGCAGCAGAGTTTCTTTAGCAGCCACAGCAGAGCCTGGATATTATTGGTGCAAAGACTGGGTGAGCAGGCATGTGGAGATGCTGAGTTTTATCAGACTGCACAGCCAACTTTTTTGGATGTGCAGACGGACAAGAAATTTTTCTTCCACCACTTTTAAGAGTCAGACATCATATGCTGCAATGAGCCACAACATTAAAACGACTCATTTGTGTGAATGTTACAATTCTTGCAGACCAGCACATCCCACGATGGCAACAGCAATCCCCTTCTGCGGCGGCCTCCGCCTGCTCAGGAAACACTCTGTAAATATGACAGAATGCCCAAAGCAGCTGTTTGCTGAGGAAGTATTTCTGCGTCAGCGTTATCCATCAATTTAGCATGTCTAAACAATATTTTTTTGGACAAATGAGTGAATAATCATCTCGATGTGCTGCTATTCTCAAGTGGACAGAGCAGTGTTGATGGTAATTCTAATGGCATGCACAGCTGACAGTTTGGAAATAATATAGCTTCTTGGTTAATCTCTCAGATGTGTCATAGCAGTAAGATGTTTTTAGCTTTTCTTAACTAAAATAAGGCTGAAATTAATGAACCAAGAAAACCTAAATAGACTGATAGTTCTTTGTTAAAAGGTGATTTTATTGGTGGGTGTTACACTGCTTACAATCAAAGGGGAGATGAATCCAGCTAAATGCAAAGAGCTCCTGGGAGAAAGCCTGCTCCACTAAAGGCACGATTGAGACTACAGCCAACCTTTTATCACACTATTCAAATCAATTCAATCTTATTTATATAGCGCCAAATCACAACAAACAGTCACCCCAAGGTGCTTTATATTGTAAGGTCAAGACCAATAATACAGAGAAAACCCAACAGTTCCCTATGAGCAAGCACTTGGCAACAGTGGGAAGGAAAAACTCCCTTTTAACAGGAAGAAACCTCCAGCAGAGCCAGGCTCAGGGAGGGGCAGTCATCTGCCGAAACCGATTGGGCTGAGACAGCTCGGGAGGTTGGAAGGGAGACAGGACAAAAGGCATGCTATGGAAGAAAGGCAGAGATTATTAATAACTAATTAAATGCAGAGCGGGGTATAAACAGAGCTTGTTCCACAGAAGAGGGCCCTGAAAGCTGAAGGCTCTGCCTCCCATTCTGCTCTTAATTATCCTAGGAACCACAAGTAATTTCTGTAATTTCTCCACTGAGGGACTAATAAAGGTTCATTCAAGTAAGCCAGCAGTCTGAGAGTGAATTTTTTCCCTTAAGAAACTGAAATCATCATTTAAAAACTGCATTTTGCATTTATTTGGGTTGGCTTTGACTAATATTAACTTTTTTTAATGATCTGAAACATGCAAGTGTGAAAAAAATGCAACAAAATATAAATAAAGGGGCAAATTTTTTTTCACAGAACTGTAGATCAAGTCAACATATCATGGATGTGTGTGCGCTCTCCTGGTACCTCTCTTAGTGTTCTCAGGAAAACAGCTGCCTCATCTATGGAAAAACTATTCATCACTCAAAGAAAATTTTTTTTGAATACATTATGTTATACTGCTTATCTACTCAATCATTTTGCAGGTTTTGCACATTCAGTCAGCTGTGTTCTTTTTCTCTGTGTCTTTTCAGCTTCCTGGTCACACCCGCTGTGTCCTTCCAGAAGAAACCAATCAGCTACAGTCTGCTTATCAATCCCAGCAGTCTCTTCTCCATCTCAGCAGAGACTGGTGAAATCAGCCTGACCCGGCCTATTGACTTCGAGAGCGACCAACATCGCTACTTGCTATTGGTGCGAGCCAGCGAGGGGATGGAGAGCATGAGCAGTGCAGCTGAGGTTTGTGTGTGGATAAATATATATATATATGTGTGTGTGTGTGTGTGTGTGTGTCTGTGTGCGTGTTTAAGCATAAATGCATTAATGTCTTGTTGGTTTTCGGAACTCAAAATATTTTTGGCGTTTCACAGTTATCTTGTCCAGTCTCATAAAGTCTGTTCATAATACTGCAATCAATATTTTAATGTTTTTAAATGAAAAAAATCTACTACAAAGAGAGTAATGTAATATGGCTGTCTTTGATCTGCTATTTTTTCAAGCTACAGCCACCAGAATTGTGCAGCCCGTGCACTGATTGTTTGTAATACAGCAGCTGAATTGTGGTGACTGCTTTGTGGCATATTTTGCAGACAATAAAAATAATCACACATGTTCATAAGATGCAGCTCTGAAGCATCCTTGAGCTGAAACTCTTGATTCCTGCTGTCAAAATGCAGTTAGATTTATTGATTCCCAGTAGCTTCATAGGTGGAAATTGTTGAGAATGCTCCCTTTGAAATCATAGTGTGCTCCGGGGCCTTATCTTACGGAAAACTAATGAAAGGTGTTTTCAGTGTGGATGAGTGCTACATCACCAGTAATGCAGATGATATACCAGACTGTGTCATGAAAAGCTGATCTGGAATCAGTCGATGTACGTTCTAACCTTTACCTGCTGTGTGGTCATTAGTTCTGGGTAATGACCAGAAGAATAAGGTTGAGGATACAAGCGGCAGCTGGGTGGCCTGGGCTCAGCCTTAGCGAAGGCTCAAACATCCAGAGGGAGCTCATAAAAGAGCAGATACCCCTTCATGTCAGTAGGAGCCAGCTGAGGTGGTTGGGGCATCTGGTCAGGATGCCTCCTGGGTGCCTCCCTTTGGAGGTTTTTTTTGGGAAAGCTGAACTGGATGGAGACCTCATCTAGTCTAGGAACACCTAGGGGATTCCCCAGGAAGAACTCCAAATAGTAGCCGGGAAGAAGTATGTCTACGACACCCTGTTTAGCCTGCAGCCACTGTGACTGTGGAGATGAATGGACGGATGGATCTTTTCAGGATTGTTGCTGGAAACCCTCCACCTGAATTTAACAAAAAGGCATCTTCGCCTTGACAGTTTTTGTGAACATTGTTTCCAGTCAAACCCAAATAGACAAATATATCTGGCTACAATGAGTGCTTTGGGATTTCCTCACATTGTCAGTAAGTGAGACAGAACAGCGGCTGGCCGCTGCAGGCGCTGATGCATCTGGTCTGGTTTCTATCATTACTCTGGCCTCGGGCTAAAAGATGTCCTGCTGAACCACTCTGTCCTCAACTGCTTCACTTTGGACCTCTTTGGCCTACAGAGCAACAAAAGCTTGTGCGGAGAAGGAGGGAGGGAATAAAAGGGGGTGAATGAGAAGAGGATTTCTGGATTTAGTGGCAAGAAGAGAAATGCTGTTGGAAAGAAAAAAGGAAGAAGATGTCAGGTAGTTTTGTACCTTACCACAGCCTCCCTACCCCCATGCCTGCCCGAGAGCTATCCTCGTGTTCAGTTTGATCAGCACTCAAAAAGCCTTTACCTTCTGGCAACTGCAACCACGGCCTCAACACCCACCTCTCTGTGGGTGCAGTTTAACGCAACCAGACCCAAACTGTGCCGTGTGTGATAAATAGTGAACATAATGCCCGTGATGTGCCTATATTTGATTTAATTTCTGTTTCAAGACAGTTTATCTTGTTGTCTGGCACTAGAAGTTAGTAATATGTCTCAGAGCATACCTTTGGATACGGTGCTTTAGCAGAAAAATTGTTGGTGCTGCTCTGAATTCTGTCTCATACATTTTTGTCTGAAATGTTTTACGAGATAGTGATCAGTAAAAGGGTTTTCCTGCCTGGTACTGAGTGCTTAGCGCTCTGTATCAACAGTGGGAAACTGGTGTTGTGTAGGCTAATCTTGTTGACAGTGTAAACCTTTTACAGATCCTCCGCGCTTTATATGATCTATAATTCATCTGTACTTACCTCCTGAGCAGAATTACATGATCAGTCTTTACATCACGGTTGGATAATGGAGGGGAAATGATGCTGCCCAGCACCTGTTTTTTTTTTTGTTTGTTTTTTTACCTATTTATTATAAACAGACAACGGGGCTCCAAATCGCATTGAAGTGGACCTGGTGGTGCGCTGGCTCCGGTGCATCGTGCTGTGACGTTGCTGAGAGCAGTTGTTCGGAGGCCTGATTCCAGTTAGAATTTAACTGCTCTTCAAAAGCATGTTAATATGCAGAGAAAATGAATAAAAACATTTCAATTTGAAAGTAGTCCTGAAGGCCACGATGTGAATTTCTTATAGCTTCTACCATGGAGAATCGGAGAGGATCTAGGAATTCTTAGAAGAAGTTGTTGCCGTTGCAAAATCGGGCAAATGTGGGCATTTTTATCTTCAGGGTTTAGGCCCCGTGACGTACCAGGCTGAAGGTAACCCGAGCACCCAGATCTTTTTTCTGTGTCCTTTTTAGAAAGAAACTGCATCCATTACTTTATCTAATGTGTCGTTATCGCCTATTATTCCTGTTATCTACTTTTCCCACACACAAAGCCCGCCTGAAAACTACAGTTAAGAAGGGGGAACAAAGAACCACAAAATGTATGACTTTATACTGTTTTACCTGTCATCCTTCTCCACCAATTAATTCAGGATAAATCATTCAGTGAACGAGGCCAGCTGTCACTTGTTGTGGTCATGTATTTAATATACACACGCAGCCCTGCTGTTGTGGTGGATGCCGCCTCAGTGTTAGCAGCAGGGCAGGCTGGACGCTCCTACATTAATCATTAAATTGTGGTCGACAGCTTCTGGATCCGGAGACTCGGTTCATCTGTGTCGGCTTGCAGCCCTGGCAGAGGTACGCTGTTAAAATTAGCCATCATCAGCCCCCTTTTTTTATATTTACCTGTAAATGAACCGTCGCTGAATTATTTGGATACTGAAGAAATACAAAAAAATATAATAAAATCGTGCAAAAGTTATTCAGTGATCGCGGCTGTTCGTTACAGTTGTTTATGATCTCAGAGCGCAGTAGATGTTTTAAGTGCTCAGAAAATGAGGTCGGGGTGTTCTCGGTGGGGGAAAAATGCTGACTGTCAACACAGACGCCAAGTCATCTGATGCTGCACGTGTTTGCATTAAAACTGCGCTATATTGTATCGTACTCATGTGATGGTTATGTATATAAAGTGCTGCACTAAAGAGGAATGTAGTATTGCCACTGAATGGGTGTCTGGGTGTGATACCACAGTGACCCCCCCCCCCAGACTGGCAAACATGCAGCAGTCAGCATCTTCAAAGAGTGCACTGGTGTGGAAGGCAAGAGAGAAACACAGCTAAAATGGCAAAGGGCAGACAAACGGATCCGGGGCGAGTTCAGCGTTTATGTTACAGGCTGCTAAATTTAACTGTTACCTTCTATAATAGTGAAACATGCAATCAAAACATCTCTCCTAACCTGTCGCTGTGCGTCTGTTTACTTTATCATAGAGGTGCAGAAACTAACCAAAGTTGGTGTCTGTCACGGCCTCAGCGATAAACCTGGTTCATCTGCAGCGTGTCAATTTTAGAGATTCACAATACACTCTTGCTCTTTCTCCCTGCCATCTGCCTCAGGAAGGCTCATATTGGAGTCTGTATTAATTAAGACATGCCCTCTCGAGATAAGCAACCAATCGAATGGCATACGGCAGCTCGTGACCGTGCCAAAACAAACATATTCTGATGGCATTTTGATTGTAAGCCTTCTGTTTGATTGTAGACGAGTGTGAAGCTGTCCTGAGACTGGAGACATGTGCTGTGCTTGCAAGAATAGTGACGGGCGACTCAGCTGCTTCTCCACAGAAAGGCATCTGTTTGTCAAGAGTTCTCATTTTTCAAATTTCTGTCTCTGTAACAGTTTCTTAGCAGCGGGTTTAAAAAAAAAAAAATCACGTAATTATTTGTTTTCCTTAGAGGACTGAGAAATAATGCGAGCCCTTTGCTCTCCTTTTCTGCTTTTGATTTTATTCAACTTCTCAGAAATCTGCCGCCCTCTGTCAAAACAGGAAACAGACGTGGTGTATTTGTGTGCACCGGAGTCACTGAGCATGACTTTAATTTGCAGGTAGTTTCCAAGTTTCTCCCTCCAGGAGTGATAGCTCATCGGCACCATTAGTTACCTAACCAGCCTGAGACCTGCCTGCAGCTTCCCGAGTGTGTGCCCGTGTGCACATTCCCGTGTGCGTGCGTTTGAGCCCATCTTGCTTTATTACGGCTGACTTCCCCTCTCTTCTCATTCAATCTTGCTTTTCCTCAGACTTGAACACACACATACTGTACCTTCGTATATCCTGCCCTCCCTTCACCATTTCCTGGCAGGCCGGCGCACAGATTTGCTCATTATGACACGCACACGCACGCATGGAAAGACAAAAAAAAAGGCATTGACAGTCAGTTGTTGGCAAACCAACATAAATCACCTGAGGGAGTTGACATGGGCCGATTTTATTTCGTTGTTCGCTGCTTTGCGGCTGATCTTTGCTGAAGGATTAACTGATATTACAGAATTTCATCTTACCTACCAGGACTTAATACCAGCGGTATTTACAAAGCACTCACTGTGTGTGTGTGTGATTGTGTCTGTGAGGTTTATGTGCATACATGAGGCTTTGTTTGGGGGGGGAATCATAATTGGGGCCGAGGGTCAGAGGCTCGCCTGCCAGGCCATTTCTATTTATTGCTCTCGCACACTTGAAGCAGGCAGTCAACATCTGGTAGAAGACGCTTTGTTTGCCTTTAAGTCCCACATGAACTGAGCAGTGTTACAGTGTCTTAGCAGTACAAACGCCTTCATGCTCACACTAAACAAATTCATGCTTGCACACAACTCATTTGTTAGCTCAGGGACTCTAAGAAACTGCATGGGACTCTGTTGTTGGTGACCTACAGGAGGACCACAGCGCTAGCTCTGTGGCAGCTCCCTGTGGGGTTATTAAACTGCAGGGATCGGGGTCAGGGCATGGCTTTGGAGAAGGTTGAGATGAAGCTTCCTTTTGGTTGGAGATGGGGTTAATGTGGGTTACTCACACATGAAAATGACTCCGTATACAAGGAAACCAATTCTGGACTGTGCCTGAAGTAGTAATCCCAGATTTAACATTTTCATGACACCGTGACTTTAAATCTGCAGCATTTCTACTTCTGATTGGCTGAGCAGCTTTTACACATTCATACACAGAAGCAGTGCCAGATTAGAAATGCAAACGCTTTGTTGTGGCTGTAAGCACCATTTTGTAGAATTTCTAAATTTATAAGTGATTTATGTCATATATTGGTTTCTTTTTGTATTTCATATTTGTATAGGTAAGTTAAAAGGAAACATTTCATTTGTAATATTTGGATTTAAAAACAATTGTTAAGAAGATGTATTTTATGTGATTGAACTGCAGAGGGCACAACTCTGTTGTTAAGGCCCACGAAGAAGAAATGTTGTTGTGTTGAAGATGTTGAAGAATAAAAATGGCTGATGGAGCGACACGGTAGCTTTATCGTGCTGCGGCTGAGAGTTGTCACACACGTGTAAAACCGGCTCTGTATTGGTCATTCAAACAAACCAAGAGGTTAAATGGCAATTACAGAATAGACAAAGAAACTATAGATTAGCCTCCACATTAAGTAAAACTACCATGCTCAGCAAGAAAGAGCCAGACCGAGCCCAGCGACGTAGCCACAAGAACGGATCGTCATGGAAACACAAGCTACGATCTGGTAACTTGCCTAAATGAGCTAAGAGAAAAATATAAGAAAACAAGGATGTTGTAGTCTTCATTAGATGGCACTTATGTGGACAGTAAAGTGTGTTATGTGTCATGGACTACCTTATTCGAACTCTTGTTGATGAATGAAAATAAAACAGGGTAAGACGGCGGATGACGAGACGCAACAATCCAGAGTGAAAGAAAATGACTGCGGTACCGACAACAGCCTAAAGGGCCCGGAGGACCTTTTACAGAGACAAATCGGGTTAAGAAGAGCAAAGCTTTCTCAGGTGACAGCGAAACTGAATAAAATGAGTGCTATGATGAAAAATGATGAAGCTGTAGATATTGTTGATGAACATTTAAATGAGTTTTCAAAACTCATGAGTGACTTTGTTCAAACAAATGAAAACGTTCTACAACTGCTGTCAGAGGAAGAGAAAGAGGCTGATCAGACGTATTGGTATCAGCCCAAAGAGGAATGTTTCAGCAGTTTTACGATGGATGCTGAGAAATGGACAATCACCGCAAGGCAGAAACAACAGGACGACTTGGGTCCAGGTGCACGTCGCAAGGAACAAGCAGTAAGAGCCTCACTGATGGCAAAGGCAGCGAAGCTGATGGAAAAACAAGCTCTGGAGTTGGAAGAGCTGAAGTTAAAGGCAAGGAAGGAGCCGAAATTCCTGCTTCTACTGCAAAGATAAGAGTAATGGAGGAGTGTGAGTATGAGGACAGTGAAAAGAGAAGCGTAACTTCCTGCCATGCAGACTCATTTAGTGGTTTGCCCCCAGTTGGTATCAACAGACAGTCAAATACTCACTTAAGTGGACCACAGTACCAAGCTAAACAGGAGCCTCCTTCTCAAAGGGTTGAAATGGACACAAAGGTTCATTTGTGTGAAGTAATGCTGAAACAGAATAGTATTACATAGATGTTGTTTAAGCAACAAAGACTCACAAATTTACCTCAGAGAGATGTTCCCATTTTCAGTGGTGATCCCTTAGAATTCAAACCATTCCTTAGCGCCTTTGACCATACAATCAGTAGCAAGACAGATAATGATGGCGACAAGATCTACTACCTTGAACAGTTCACAAGAGGTGAGCCTAGAGACTTGGTCAGAAGTTGCCAACACATGAGCCCACAAAAAGGCTACCACGAGGCAATGAAACTTTTACATTATCATTATGGCAATGACATTAAAATAGCGACA
The DNA here is from genome assembly GCA_024447675.2 of Pterophyllum scalare. Classification (NCBI taxonomy): domain Eukaryota; kingdom Metazoa; phylum Chordata; class Actinopteri; order Cichliformes; family Cichlidae; genus Pterophyllum; species Pterophyllum scalare. The sequence continues at coordinate 18,215 of JAMQGT020002680.1, read as the reverse complement.
GCTTACCTGAAGAAGGCTATAAGTTGGCCTCAGCTGAAAGCAGATGATGCCAAAGGTCTTCATAGTTACTCACTGTTTCTAACCGGGTGTAATAATGCCATGCAAGATATTAACTACCTTGAGGAACTAGACAACCCCGCAAATCTCAGAGTCACAGTTTCCAAGTTACCCTATAAGATAAGAGAAATGTGGAGAGTCTCAGCTTTCGACATCCAAGAGAACTCTGGAAGAAGAGCTACGTTTCCAGATTTAGTGAAATTCCTGAACAGACAAGCTAAGATAGCATCAGATCCTCTATTTGGTGACATTAAAGCTACTCATGACAAGTGCAAGCAATACTCAAAACCAGAAAAGACATTTAGGCCAAAGGGCAGTGCATTTGACACTAGCGTGGCACCTGCAATAAAAGAAAGGTTGCTAGATGCAAACAGACACCATGCGTTAGATGGTTGATGCCTTTCAAAGACCATGTGTGTATTGTGAGAGAAATCACTCACTTGCCGACTGTCAGAAAGTAAGAAAACTGCCTCACAAAGAGAGAGTAGAGTTCCTTAAAGGAAAAGGACTTTGCTTTTCATGCCTAACCAAAAGGCATTTGAGTAAAGACTGCAAGAAACGAATGCAATGCGACCACTGTTCCAAAAGACATCCTGGTTTGCTCCATTATGATAAGACAGAGGATGTAGCAGTAGACAACGAACCAAATGATGATACTGGAAGCTCAGATGTTGAAGCTCCCAGCCCTGTCCCCATCACAGGTGGCACATGTGGCGCTACTGGGGCCGGTAATAGCAGTCCAGTTTTGGCTATCGTGCCAGTTCCCGTTAAGCTCAAGAAAAACAACAAGATAATTGACACTTGCGCATTTTTGGACAATGGCTGCCAAGCAACTTTTTGCTCAGAGAAGCTTATGAGACAGCTTGGCGTAGAAGGAAAGAAAACTCAAATCCTTCTCCACACTATGGGTCAGAAAAGGTTGCAGCCAAGTTACATTGTTTCAGGCTTAGAAGTAAGTGGTGTAACAGAAAATGTGTACATTGACTTACCTGATACATACACACATAGGGACATTCCAGTTTCAAAAGACAGCATTCCTGTGCAGACAGACTTAGAAAAGTGGCCCCATCTGCACGGAGCAGAACTGACTGAAATAGATGCAGACGTTGGACTCTTGATAGGAGCAAATGCTCACAAGGCAATGGAACCCTGGGAAATTATTCACAGCGTAGATGATGGTCCCTATGCAGTCTGTACAATCCTAGGTTGGGTTATAAATGGTCCTTTGAAAAGAAATGACTCAGAAAGTGAACAAAGTGTTTCTGTGAACCGCATATCAATGTCTGAAATTGAAACATTGTGCGTGTAAACAGTTTAACCATGACTTTCCAGAAAAGGCTTCTGAAGAGCGTCATGAAATGTCGCGAGAGGATGTGAAATTCATGGACTCCGTCAAGGACACAGTTAAAAAGGTGGAAGGGCATTATCGTATAAGCCTTCCTCTTAAAGATCAGTCTGTCAAACTACCCAATGACCGTGAGTTACTTGTGCAGAGAGCAGAAAGCCTCAAAAGAAAAACACTGAAGAGAAAAGACTTTCATGAATGCTGTGTACTCTTTATGTCTGAAGTATGCCGTCCCTGTGTCAAATGAACAACTTGAACGTGATGATGGAAGACTGTGGTACATACTGCATCATGGGGTGTACCACCCACAGAAAGGAAAGCGCCACGTTGTTTTTGAATGTGCCACCTCATTTCAGGGAAAGTCACTGAACGAGGAACTTTTACAAGGTCCTGACTTGACAAACACATTAGTTGGTGTTTTAACTCGCTTCAGACACAACTACATTGCTTTAATGTCAGATATTGAGGCGATGGGTCATCAGGTAAAAGTCCCATCCGAGGATACAGATATGCTTCGATTCCTCTGGTGGCCTGAGGGAAATCTGGATGAACCACTACAAGAGTTCAAAATGACTGTGCGTTTGTTTGGTGCAACATTGTCGCCAAGTTGTGCCAACTTTGCCTTAAAGAAAACAGCAGAGGATGCTTCGCATGAGGTGTCACTCGTGGCCATTAGTGCAGTGCAGAATAACTTTTATGTAGATGATTGCCTTTTATCTGTGTCGAATGAAGATGAGGCCTGTGCTATAGTAAAGGAGCTAACAAAACTATGCACAAGTGGAGGGTTTCATCTTACTAAATGGAATAGTAACAGCAGAGTTGTTCTCGCCTCTATTCCTGAAACAGAGAGAGAATCTGAAGTTAAGGCATTAGACCTCTGTCATGACAAACTTCCAGATAAACGAGTTTTAGGAGTAAATTGGTTCATTGAAACAGGCTCATTCAAAATCAAGATCAATGAAGAGCCAATGACACAAACTAGGCGTGGTATTTTGTCATTTGTGAATTCAATCTATGATCCCTTAGGGTTTCTATCCCCAGTTGTTCTCCCAGCAAAAATGATTCAGGAGCTGTGTGGGAAGAAAGTTTCATGGGATGAGGACATTCCAATTGACATGGCTAGCAAGTCACAGCAGTGGCTGTCAGATTTTGTAAAGCTGCAAGGATTTACAGTGGACAGATGTTTTAAGCCAGTTGGGTTTGGAAATGTAACATCTGCACAAATGCATCATTTCGCAGATGCGAGTGAGAGAGGGTATGGTGTGGTTGCATACCTTCGTGTCACAAATGATTGAGGGTGAAGCCCATTGCTCATTTTTGATTGGCAAATCACAAGTATCACCTTTGAAGCAAATTACTATTCCTAGATTAGAGCTAACAGCGGCTTCTGTAGCCGTGAAAATTGACAAAATGATGAGAGATGAGCTAAGGATGCCGCTTGAAGAATCCACATTCTGGTCTGATAGTACCACAGTGTTGAGATACATTGCGAATGACAGCGTCAGATTTAAGACTTTTGTTGCAAATTGAGTTTCATTCATCAGAGATCACTCCAAGGTCAGTCAGTGGAGGTACGTAAACTCTGAGTCGAACCCTGCTGATTACGCATCTAGGGGAATGAAAGCAAGAGATTTCCTGTCAAACAAATCCTGGATTCAGGGTCCAGACTTTCTACTAAAGGACAGTCAATCTTGGCCAGCATCACCAATGATATCATTGGACATTCATGATGATGCAGAAGTAAAGGTTATGAGTGTTAATGTTGATGTTGTGCAAACTGATCCAATCAGTCAGCTCACTTGTTACTACTCAGATTGGTACAGACTAAAAATGGCCTCTGCCTGGATGTTGAGATTTAAATGGCTCCTCCAAGAGCTGTCACGTGAACACAAAACCTTGTCAGCCGGCGATAGTCAATGTCAAAAGAAAATGGTTAAGAAAGTGCAGAAATCGAACAAAGATGGTTACTTAACAGTCACAGAACTAGAGAATGCAGAGACGGAGATTGTTAAGTTTTGTCAAAAACAAAGTTACAAAGATGAGATCTTAACTCTGCAGAAGGGTCAAGAGGTCAAAAAGACTAGATCCAGTGTTGGACTATGGTATCTTAAGGGTTGGTGGAAGGTTAGATAAGGCTGCTCTACCTTCCAATGTGAAACACCCTGTGATAGTCCATCAGGACCACTATGTGTCTTCATTGATTCTCAGACATATTCATGAACAAGCAGGTCATAGTGGCAGAAATTTTGTGCTATCTAAACTGAGAGAAAAATATTGGATTCCAAAGGCTGATGCAGCTCTCAGGAAAATATTGTCAAAACATGTGCAATGTGTCGTCAGGTAAACCTAGTGAGCAGAGAATGGCAAACTTGCCACGAGACAGACTTGAAACCGACAAAACCCCTTTCACAAATGCAGGGATAGATTATTTCTGACCTTTTGTGGTTAAATGTGGCAGAAGCTATGTAAAAAGATACGGTGTTTTGTTTACATGCCTCACCACAAGAGCGATTCACATAGAGGTCGTTCACTCACTTGAAACGGACTCTTGTATTAACGCATTCAGAAGGTTTGTGGCCAGGAGAGGTCAAGTGTCTGTTATGGGGCCAGACAATGGTACAAACCTAGTAGGTGCTGAAAAGGAAATGCGCGAGGCAATCAGAGGTTGGAATAAGGTTAAAATTGCTGAGTCACTTTTGCAAAAAGGCATTACATGGACATTCAATCCACCAGCTGGATCTCATTTCGGTGGGATTTGGGAAAGGCAGATATGTTCTGTCAGGAGAATCCTTACTCAGCTACTGAGACAACAGACTCTTGATGATGAGCATCTTCACACTTTATTTTGTGAAGTAGAGTCTGTTATAAATGATAGGCCCATTACGAGAGTTTCTAATGACCCAAATGATATAGAAGCGTTGACCCCAAATCATTTGCTTCTCATGAGAAGACAACCTATGTTGCCACCTGGTTTATTTCAAAAGGAGGATTTTTACTCAAAGAGACGATGGCGCCAGGTTCAATACTTGTCTGATATTTTTTGGAAACGTTGGACCAAAGAGTATCTCCCACTTTTGCAAGAGAGACAGAAATGGTTAAATGTGAAAAGAAACCTAAAACCTGGTGATGTTGTTCTTATAGTGGATGATCGTGCACCAAGAGGTTCATGGTTGATGGGAAATGCTGAAAAGGCAATTTGTGATTCAAATGGTCATGTGAGAAGAGTTCTGGTTAAGACGAAAAGCAGTGTTTTGGAAAGACCAGTGGACAAATTGTGTCTTTTACTGGAAATGGAGGAGTAATGTGTTTTGTTTAAAGCCATCATGTTATGATGTTGTTTACAGTTAAGAGTACTGTTATAGTAACAAAAGGGTTTGAAAATGTTGCTTATGTGATTTTGGTAATTGTTATGCCCCAGCAATAACAATTAGGGGCCGGAATGTAAGCACCATTTTGTAGAGTTTCTAAATTTATAAGTGATTTATGTCATATATTGGTTTCTTTTTGTATTTCATATTTGTATAGGTAAGTTAAAAAGAAACACATTTCATTTGTAATATTTGGATTTAAAAACAATTGTTAAGAAGATGTATTTTATGTGACTGAACTACAGAGGGCACAATTCTGTTGTTAAGGCCCACGAAGAAGAAATGTTCTTGTGTTGAAGATGCTGAAGAATAAAGATGGCTGATGGAGCGACACGGTAGCTTTATCGTGCTGCGGCTGAGAGTTGTCACACGCGTGTAAAACCGGCTCTGTATTGGTCATTCAAATGAACCAAGAGGTTAAATGGCAATTACAGAATAGACAAAGAAACTGTAGATTAGCCTCTACAGTGGCCATTCTTCTGTGTTTCAGTCATTTATTTTTTACTAGAATGCTTAAAATAAACTTCAACATAAACAAGAAGCGTGCAAACCTTCTGCAGGGCAGCAAATCAATCTGTTGACCTGGAAGGAGAGGTCAGAGGTCAAATGTAAGATGATATTTTAAATCTTTAAATGATACGTTCTATATGTTGACAACACACACCACACTTGTAGGAATCATAGCTCCTAAGTTCCGAGGATTTTTGTCACTTTTTTGCTAACGATAAATCATGAAGCTGACCTGGAGGGCTTTGGTGGATGTGAGGCAGATTTAAATGGCTCGTTAACGTGACCCCCGCCCTACACCCGTACAGAGTTTTATCACAATTCATTCAAAACCTTCAGAGCTGTGGTGTTTACGGACAGAATGACGGGCATGTAAACGCTACCAGAAACAGGGCCTCCTCACAGAGATACTAGCGTAGCATAAATGAATGGCTGTAGACTTGTGGTAGGCTACCTTTGGCCTGTGAGAGTTTGTGTTTGTGTGTTTCCCCTGTTTGTACACTAGTATCAAATATCACCATGCTGCTGCCTGCTCGGGAAGAAGGAAGCCGTGTAAGGCATCCTTCTGTTTCTGTTGGTCAGCAAAGAGCTTAAAGGTGCGTTAGCACTGCTTTGTGTCACGTGACCCATCCTGTGTCGCAGCAAGGGACATTATTTACTTTAAATCAAGGAATAAAATACTTGATTTCTTTAAAATGTTTTAATGAGTATTTGAATATTCAGAATTTAATTAATTTAATTGTGGCACTTTTTCCTTTTCTTTTTCTTCCCTCTTTTCTTTCAATCCTCCTCTTTTCCCTCATCTTTTCCCTCCCAGGTGCGAGTGGTTATTACCGATGAAAACGACTGCGTTCCCGAGTTCCTTCAGTCGATTTACAGCAAGGACGGTGTACCAGAGACCGTTACAACAGCAACCTCCCTGCTGCAAGGTACGACATCAGGACACATCTCAAGATGCCTGTTTTGTGTTCCATTCATCACCCACCACATCACTGAGTGCACCCTTTATTTTTAGAGTTACAGCAGCAGACTGCCATGCACACATTTCCCATGCAACAGAAATTTGACTTTTGTTTCTACACATCAGAGTTGTACTAAAGGAAGTGTTGTCTTATTTCGTTATTCATCGTCACTGATTAAAAGCTCCCGAGTAATTCTGGATGCGTAAATCACTATTTTATTAATTAAGAAATCCTGCAGCGGTGCTGGTGTGTTTTCACACTGGGCTGAATGTAACATCACCCGTCTCTGAATTACAAGGAGCTTTATTTATGTCCTGTGCCCACATTTGGCGACTTTTAAAAGTAAAAAAAACCATAATCAGAAACAGTCCATGTTCTAGCTTTTGTGTTCCCAGTTAAAGTTAAGCCAGGTGCAGCTCAGTGGGAGCTGTGATATGCAAATGTTTGAGAAGCTCTGCTGTCAGAACAAAATCAGAGTGCCCGAGCTTCTTTAACATTCATGTGTTTTGACTGGTCAGGAAACAGAGTAGGTACTTGTCAGCACCGGCATCAGCGGCGCTTTCATCAGTGCAGCTGCTGTAGCCTCCCTGTTCCTGCAACAACCCAAAGGGAACGCTTATGTTTTGTCTAATGTGAAGAAATGGTGATGCCAACTGTTGTGGGTTTGTCACAGTGACACTTAACACTCTTTTTTTTTTTTTTAGGCGCACACAGTCTGCCAACACAACTGACAGCGAGGTTTTCACTTCTTTCCCTCTGCTCTCAGAGCCTGTTACGTTTTGACCAGGTAGACTTTAAAGAGCCTCAGAATGGAAATGCAGTACATTTTAGATTGGACAGTAGTGCCAGGAACTTGAATGTATGGAAATAAAACATTGCATGCAGTGTGAAAATGAGTAATGACTGCAGGTACACCTTATTGGAAATGCCCATTAGCTTTGAATGCAGACAGGTATTCAGGTAAAAAAAAAAAAAAAAAAGCCTAATTCTTCATATTTGTTCATTATCTTCAAAAAAGAAAGTTCGATATTGCGTGAAAATATTGCTTGTATTCTACCCTTTACAACTTTATCCTGTAGAAAATCATCATCATAGAATATTCAGCATATTAAAATGATTAGGTAAAAGTGAGAGTAAAACCCAGTGTTACATGTAACTAAAGGAATAATGCAAGTTTCCCAACTTGAATCTGTTTTTCCAGCTTACATGCCGTGATGCTGTGATGCAGTGTCAGACTTCGCTTGAGTTTGGTGAGAAGGTAGATCAAAGAGGAGAAAATGTAATATTGGACAGAAATTACACACCTGTGTTTGATGTGTCTGTGCTCTTGTTTTCAAGTTTGCAGCTGTGGCTTCAGTTTCCTCCCTGAAGTTCTTCAGCAGCAGTTCTCATTTGGCCGTAGCACCCTTTAAAGGGCGATTTCTGTCCAGCCACAGTTTTGAAAAGGGCAGTTTGCACAGTTTTTCTGGTCTCCGGGAGATAACCAGGCCATCCTGTTCCATTTGTTGGTCATTGTTTACATTTAAAATGTGAATTAAAAGTTGAATCATTGTTAAACATGATTTTGGGGCAAATGCAGTCCTAATGTTGCTCTTTTCATGGATTTAGTTACCTGCATGCACCCACACTGAGATGCATGTGTATATTCATGTCCATATCTGCATATAAAGATTACATTTATATGAACTTTTTGATACCTTGAATGACTCTATTGTACCACTGTGCTAAAGTCTTGAGTCACCCCTCATCTTGTTATATTTTGATAGAAAAAGGAAATAGGTGCACCCATAAATTTAAATACAGCACAGAAGGCAAAAACCAAGTTTGTACAATGCTGACAGGTCTGGGAGTGCGTGTTTGGTGTGACCTCCTTCATTCTTCAGCACAGCCTGAACTCTGAGGCTTTTCTTTCATTTCTTTAAGTCTTCAGGAAAAGTTTCTTCCAGGCTTCCTGAAGGACATCCAAAGCTCTTCTT